>JAKKPZ010000159.1:0-131179 GCA_022814885.1 Ditylenchus destructor
CTTTTCTCTTAAAAATTGACTAAAATTTATCATTGAAATAAATTATAATATTGACTTTTGAATATTTATTGAAAATGTCACAAATTTTGGCCCAAAATTTTGGAAAAACAGTGAGACATACTACAAAGTTAAGGAGAAAATAGCGAAAATGTTTTGAAATATTAAGCTTGTTTACCAAAAATTGCCACCAATTAATTTTCCTTGGGTCCCTTTTGTTTTTTTTTCACCCTTCTGAAACCTGTACCCGGGGTAATTACCCTATTTACCTCTATGAAAAAACGCCCCTGCCGTTAAAGTGCAGTACAACAAGAAACTAATTCCTTCTGCCCTTTGAATTTATTTCGATATGGCAAGGCATTCCGCATGTGTTTTTGGTCTCGGGAATGTATTTTTAACATTTCTTACTTCACATAACATTTTTTAGCGTTTCTGAGAATTTTCATACATGATATATTATAAAGAATTATTAAATATTCAAAAATTGACATTATCTCGTAGTTATTTACTAGGGAAGCACTTACAGCCCAAAGACGGTTACAGCCCATCAACCGGGCTGTAAGTGGGTCCGGGCTGTAAGTGGGTTTGGGCTGTAAGTGGGGGGGGGGGGGGTGCCCAATTTTCATTTTCGAAATCGAAATCGAAATTGGGTTTCGATCGAAATCGAATTTCGACGATCTGCCATTTTTCATTTTCGGTTTTCGAAATTCGATCGAAATCGAAATTTTTCCCAGATTATCACTTTTTTCCATTTTTTTTCAAATTTTACCAATTTTTTCAATTTTTTTTGTCATTTGTTTTAATTTGTGGCCATTTACTCGTGTTTGTAATCATTTTTACGTGTTGTTGTTCAATTTTACATGTTTCTGTTCACTTTTTCGGGTTTTGTATATTTTGTGTGTTTTTGTTCATTTATTGACTTTTGCCCATTTTCTCGTACTTTTTGTTCTTTTGTGTTTAAACTATAAAAAGTACCTAAATTTACCACAAAAGTACCTTCTCAGGATAGTTTTTTGAGTAGAATTCAAATTTTCGGTTATTTTTCCACTAGAGTCACCAGTAAAACACCTTTTCTGGAAAAAATATAGTCATTGACCATATTCACGATTTTTACTGAGTCAGTGTTAGGGTGCACCTGCGGTTGAGTTAAATGATCTGTTATTGCTCCAGGAAAAGTTGTTCGAGCCGCAAGCCTAAATCCTTGTTTGGCGCCTTATAAGGGTTGTTTTAGCCTAAAATAGAAGAAATCGCTTGCACGTGGACAGCACAAATCTGGGAGAGAAATATCATCTTGAGTCAAATTCCTTGAGAAGACAAACAAAACTGGACACTTAATCCTTGTTGTTACGAAAAAACATAATCTATATCGGATCCCTCTAAGTTGATTGGTGAATGTCTTCCCCCCAATAGAATAACCTACTTTTTGGGGGTCCCGGACCCCAAACTCGCGAGTACCCCCCCCCAAAACCCATGATTTTAGGGGGGGGGTTATCAATGTCAGATTTGGGGTGGTCCCGCCACGAAAAGCGAGAAAACGCCATTTTTTCAGCTTTTGGGGGTTTTTACAAAGAAAACTTTTCGAGTTCCGCTCCTTTCTGGACGCACGATACGTCAAAATGCTCCCCAGACAATGCCAAGAACGAATCTGCAAAAAAAAGTTTGCGCACATAAGGTGAATTTCAAATTTTGGCCAAAAACGTGCCAAAAATGGCATTTTTACCCCCCCATGGATGATCATGGGCGCCGCCATGCGGCGTAGCCGCTGGGTGGTCCTATGGAATTTTGCCTATTTTGTCTATATTTTGCCTATAATAGTAGAGATTGAATAGCTAAAAAAAGCTAAATAGTGGAATTTTTTGGTCAAATTTGGGCCAGGGTTATGTGGCACTCTGACTTAAGTCGCATCCTGAGCTCAGGATCCGAGCTTAAAAATTTTTATGCATCACAAAAGCGGCCTAGATCGCCTACTTAGATCCTAAATAAGCTTTCTAGATCGAGTGCTCAGCGGATTTTGATGGACTATAGACCCTTAGGATCGACCCTAGGTAAAAAATAATGTCAAATTCGGATTCAGAGAATGTGAATTACACATAATGCATCTATTGCATCTCTTAAACTGAGATTTCTAGCGAATTTCGGCCCTTAGGGTGGCCATTTCGTCCCTTAGGATCGACCCTAGGTAAAAAATAATGTCAAATTCGGATTCAGAGGTGTCGAAAACCTTATTTTAAATGGATTTCTACAAAATTTTCCGGGCCCGAAAATAATGGAAACGGTTTAAAAAATTAAATAAGATTTTTCAAAACATTTTTGGGAACCCCACATTTCGTTTAAGAGAATTAAAAATAACAAAATTAAGAAATTTTTAGATTACCAAAAAATTTTAAGATCTTTTAAGTATAAAAAAATAATGTCAAAATTTGGATTACAAAATTAAGGACAAAATGGGCCAAAATTAAGACTTTTAGATACAAAATTTTAAGACAATTAGATACAAAATTAAGACTTTTAGATACAAAATTAAGACAATTAGATACAAAATTAAGTTATGAAAATAGCGCACCCCTGGAAATGCCGACGGTATACTTTAGTCATTTTGGGTTTAGTCATTTTGTTTTAGTCATTTTGGCTTTAGTCATTTTGGGTTTAGTCATTTTGTTTTAGTCATTTTGTTTTAGTCATTTTGGGTTTAGTCATTTTGGGCGTGTTCCATCACAGACCACTGTATCGAGGGTACAAAAAAGTTTTCTTTGTAGCGTCAAAAACCTGCATTTTTACCACTTTTTGCCAAAAAATGGCCATTTTTCGAGAACGCCGCTCCCAAATTTTTGCGGATTCGTATACCAATTTTCTGAGACCTACAAAATGAGCTATCGCAGACCTCTGTATCGGGGGAACAAAAAAAATTTCCTTTGTAGCATCAAAAATATGCATTTTTCCCACTTTTTCCCAGATCGCCGCTCCAAAAATTTTTGCACTTCCGTATAGACTCATCGAGACCTACAAAATGAGCTATCACACACCCCCGTAGGAGGGGAATTTCTGGGCGTTGGGTACAAAGATCGGACACTTGCGCTATAGGTAGATTAGATAGATTAGAAATTATGCGGAATGGAACATTATAGTAATACCCTGAGTGCTGGTAATGATTAATTTTTGCAGTTTTTGAAGGTTTGCCCAGTTTTTGGGGAGGGCATTCTTGAACACCTTTTTCGTTAAGGTTTTTGATTTTTGGGAGGGATTCGATACACCTTTCTTGATAAAGGGCATATGATACAGTGGAGTTTCCGCGAATTTGAATGTGGGGAACTTAGAAATTTGAAAACCTTTGAACAAAGTCTTGACGAAGGCCCAAAAGTCTCAGGGAAAAACCATTGCCCTGTTATACTATAAGCGAGGGCATACTGATGGGGTGCGCAAGGTGAGAACCAATTGCTGTGCTCGTCCCTTTAGAAGTGGGCCGCGAAGCGGCCCCACTTCGCTAGTCTTCTTTATTTCATATGAATTTGAATAAACATTATCGAAATAGCATGAAATTCCATAGGACCACCCAGCGGCTACGCCGCATGGCGGCGCCCATGATCATCCATGGGGGGGTAAAAATGCCATTTTTGGCACGTTTTTGGCCAAAATTTGAAATTCACCTTATGTGCGCAAACTTTTTTTTGCAGATTCGTTCTTGGCATTGTCTGGGGAGCATTTTGACGTATCGTGCGTCCAGAAAGGAGCGGAACTCGAAAAGTTTTCTTTGTAAAAACCCCCCAAAAGCTGAAAAAATGGCGTTTTTCGCTTTTCGTTTGGGGGGGACGTACCCCAAAAAACTGAAACATTTTTAAAACCCCCAAAACTAAAATCATGGGTTTTTCGGGGGGACCACCCTCGCATTTGGGGGGCCCCCCCCCCCAAAAAGTAGGTTTTCTAGTTGGGGGGGAAAAGACATTCACCAATCAACTTAAAGGGATCCGATATAGATTATGTTTTTTCGTAACAACAAGGATTAAGTGTCCAGTTTTGTTTGTCTTCTCAAGGAATTTGACTCAAGATGATATTTCTCTCCCAGATTTGTGCTGTCCACGTGCAAGCGATTTCTTCTATTTTAGGCTAAAACAACCCTTATAAGGCGCCAAACAAGGATTTAGGCTTGCGGCTCGAACAACTTTTCCTGGAGCAATAACAGATCATTTAACTCAACCGCAGGTGCACCCTAACACTGACTCAGTAAAAATCGTGAATATGGTCAATGACTATATTTTTTCCAGAAAAGGTGTTTTACTGGTGACTCTAGTGGAAAAATAACCGAAAATTTGAATTCTACTCAAAAAACTATCCTGAGAAGGTACTTTTGTGGTAAATTTAGGTACTTTTTATAGTTTAAACACAAAAGAACAAAAAGTACGAGAAAATGGGCAAAAGTCAATAAATGAACAAAAACACACAAAATATACAAAACCCGAAAAAGTGAACAGAAACATGTAAAATTGAACAACAACACGTAAAAATGATTACAAACACGAGTAAATGGCCACAAATTAAAACAAATGACAAAAAAAATTGAAAAAATTGGTAAAATTTGAAAAAAATGGAAAAAAAGTGATAATCTGGGAAAAATTTCGATTTCGATCGAATTTCGAAAACCGAAAATGAAAAATGGCAGATCGTCGAAATTCGATTTCGATCGAAACCCAATTTCGATTTCGATTTCGAAAATGAAAATTGGGCACCCCCCCCCCCCCCACCCCCCAACCCCCTTACAGGGCCCCAAACCCACTTACAGCCCGGACCCACTTACAGCCCGGTTGATGGGCTGTAACCGTCTTTGGGCTGTAAGTGCTTCCCTAGTAAATAACTACGAGATAATGTCAATTTTTGAATATTTAATAATTCTTTATAATATATCATGTATGAAAATTCTCAGAAACGCTAAAAATGTTATGTGAAGTAAGAAATGTTAAAAATACATTCCCGAGACCAAAAACACATGCGGAATGCCTTGCCATATCGAAATAAATTCAAAGGGCAGAAGGAATTAGTTTCTTGTTGTACTGCACTTTAACGGCAGGGGCGTTTTTTCATAGAGGTAAATAGGGTAATTACCCCGGGTACAGGTTTCAGAAGGGTGAAAAAAAAAACAAAAGGGACCCAAGGAAAATTAATTGGTGGCAATTTTTGGTAAACAAGCTTAATATTTCAAAACATTTTCGCTATTTTCTCCTTAACTTTGTAGTATGTCTCACTGTTTTTCCAAAATTTTGGGCCAAAAATTTGCGATATTTTCAATAAATATTAAAAAATTAAATGTTATAATTTATTTCAATGATAAATTTTAGTCAATTTTTAAGAGAAAAGCCAATTTTTTCAAAAATTTTTGCCTGCGGTGTAGGCGATGGTACGTAAGGCATATTTCTAAGAATGCACTTGGAAAAAAATTACCCGGGGTTCAAAAATGCTGAAAAAACGCCACTGTTCAACGGTCGGATGAGTCAGTCTAGCAAATGGACATCGTTGCTTATCCCTTTCGTCAATTTCGTCGACCATTTGGCATATTTTCGCGCAAAAATTGGAGTTGATTGGGCCAAAATTCAAACCAATGCTTCGGATGCTCTAAAATTGATTTTTTGTTTGACTCTTGATTGAGCTAAGGCCTATACCCTGCAGCATCGAAGCAGTTCGAAGAGCACTTCCGGCTCAAGCGGATGATGATCATACGATGCTATCACTTTTATGTACTGAGATTAGAGTACCTTAGACTCTAATTTTGAATAAATGGCCCGATAAAATTATTTTAAGCTAATTTTGAGATGCAACTTGGCCAAAATTTGAAATTTTTGCCTGCTGCACGGAAATTTTTTTAGCCATTAAACATCAGCACATTGAGACGAACATTTTGAGCTATCACACACCCCTGTAACTCATCGGCAAAGTGCCTAACCATTCTGTGTGACATCGCTGGCATACTATATAGAGGGATACCGTTTATCGATACGGTGAATCCGAATTTGACCTCAGATCGTGGGTGGTCCCGCCACGAAAATTGGGAAAATGGCGGTTTTTGACGTTTTTTGGCGAAAATTATCACAAAATGGTGCCAGAAAATTTAAAGCGCCACAGCGGCTACGCCGCTCAGTATGCCCATTTTCGCGCACCTGTATCTTTGCGAGCCGTGCTGGGATCGGGCTGATTTTGGTACCAATCGTCTTCTCTTGAGCTGCGGAGCATTTCAAGCCATCACTCGCCCCGATCCAAGCCCGGCTAAGAAACTTGCCCTTTTAAATCCTGGATTTCTGGAAGAAAATCCAGGATAACTCTGCCATCCTCCGATAAAAATTCCAGCTTCCTGAAGTTTTGAGCTTAGCTCGCCTAGACCTATCATTTGACGTATCACACGCCCCGATCCGCATGCTGGATCGGAAATAATGACAGACACAGATACGGTCACTTTTGCTTTAGGGTGATTGGATGGTATTTCATTTTATAATTTCAATTTTTTAATCAATTGTGGTCCGGTAAACAAGGATTTGTGGTTATTTTTCACAAAATTCGGCATTTGCGCGAGAAAACAGTTGATTGACCGACCTGGGGTTCGAACTTGGGACGAAAACCCCCAACAGATCGTCCGAAAATGGCCATTTTTGACGTGATATGAAAAAAATAATTGCAGACTCGGAATCAGCGCATCGAATTACTCCTAAAAACACACTTTGCAGAAAACTTTTTCACATTTTCTAAAAATCGATTTTTTTCAAAATCCACGCGGTACCTATGGTCAAAAATGGCCAAAAAATGAAATTTTTTCGGAATGACAGCAAAATGTGTTTTTAGGGGTTTTAAGATGCGCTGATTCCGAATCTGCAATTTTTTTACGTATCGCGTCAAAAATGGCCATTTTTGGGACATTTTTGCCCAAAAATGCGATTTTCCCATCTTTCGTGGCGGGACCAGACAAAATTTGAGCCCGGATTTGAACTTGCCGTGGTCGATTTAGGGGGTCGGTACAGACACCCAGGCTCAGACTCGGGTTTGTACGCTTTTTGAGCCCTCCGACGCCGTCGTGATGTAGAATTGAAACTACTTTTCCTTAAAAAAATTAACCTTTGACATTTGTAAGGCCGAATCCAATTTTCAAATCTTTTAAAGGAAATTGGAGAGTCTAAAAAACGTTAACCAAGTCATTTGTGGGTCTCGGGGCAATTCCACAGCACACACATACAATATTTACTACAATTTTCTAATACACTTAATACCTTCGACTTTAATTGGGATCAGAATAACAACGATTATGATAAGTACAGTTATCCTGAATTTGCACTATTTTAAATGTAACTTTGTTGAATTAATGTAAGGAGTAAATTAATTAAATTTCTGAGCCAGTTGTGCCATATATATTGAAAAATGTATATTCTTATTCCATGCAATCGCTTGTCGATTTTGTTATTATGCCCATCGTTTTCATTAACAAAGCGGAATTAATAATTAATTTACTGTAAACATGTGGAATATAACGAGGCAAAGTTAAATATTTATATACCGTAAATCCTCCAATAAGTCCCCTCAATTAAGTCCTCCTTTAGAACCTGACGAAACAATAAGTCCTCCGGGGACTTATGGGAGGATTTACGGTATGTTATTTGTGGTATGAACACAATGATATAAATGGTGAGGTTTTTGTAAGCTAGATGACAACTGCGCGCCGGACAATTGCGGGCCAGAAAATTAATTATAACTCAACGCAGGTTTAAGTTTAAGAGACGACTAATGGTTCAAATTGAAGCATAGGCTCAGGCCTACAAAAGTATCCATAAGATCTTGTGCTGAGTTATGATCTTAAACGTTTTGATCTTAACGCACAATGGTCCGGCGCGCAATTGTCACGCACACTTTTGTACATTCAATCAATATAATATAGGCTAGAAATTAAGAAAAGATTTAGAAAATTAGAATATGAGTTTTACGTGCCGTTTTTACCGGTAAGTTACGTAACTGAGGCATCTTGCTTTATTTTATTACACAAAAAATCGAAGAGTAAGTTATTCAATAATAATCAAATTGCATCATTATTAGTGTAACACTTTGAATTTTAATTACAGTAAATTTTAAGGTTTTACCCCTAAGATTATGATAAAAGTCGTTCTAACTTTTACCAAATTGGATCGTTTCAGTGATAGTTTAAGATAGGATATTATAACGCTTTTTATTCATGCACAATTAAGAACAGTTTGCTAGCGAAAGACAAGAATGAAAATCATATAAGAAAAATCCTATTGCCACTTTTATTGTAGGCGTGACAAGGGATTGAAAAGCGATTTGCGAAATAGATTAACAGATCGTGAGAACATTCTTTTAATCACGTCATTTTAAAGCGAATTAATATACAGGGATAAAGTTGAAATTAAAAGACAAATATTAAATAACCATAAGTTTGAAAGACCTTTACATTACCATGGAAGTGTGTTCGGAAATATCAGGTGGCGAACTAATTTCGTGGAATTTTATTTATTTGTGTGTGCCGAAATATGTGTCCTCGCTGCATCGAATATTTTCCCTGTGAAATAAATTTGCAACCAATCCTTGTTAATCAGTTCGTTGAAATTTCTTGAAACTGATAGGTGTAATGGGGTAAGTCTCATATACTTTACATTGGTATTCAAAATTGTTACAGCATAAACTCGTAAACATTAATTTCGGTTAATTATAATAAATTATTTAAAGAAAAGGTAATAGTTGAGTCATATGTAATACTGCTAGTCCGATGTCACATGTCTTTTCGTTAGATTTCTGTTGTATGTTATCCAAAGTTATTCTTTTACATGAAGCAATACCGAATTTCTCTAACCATGATATTCTTTGTTGATAATGTACTGATTTTTTGCAATTTTTCTAGGCCACCATTAAGCACAGTGTTCGAAAATCATAAACGTTCTATAATAATTCACAAACATATGAGTCGGTTAAGTGGACTGTTACGCGTAGTTGAGGTGGTTTTAAAAATTTCATTGGACTGTATATTTGTTAATGCTTACTTCATGTATTCAACAGTAACTCTAATAGTAGTATCAATAATAGTATTCATTGACTTAAAATATTGAAAACTAATTAGATGAAAATTTATGCCTAATTCGATTCAATTTATTCTTTCAGATTGTTCACTCGTTATTCAATCGGCATAATTCGATTCATCTAATTATGCTCACACAATCGACCATCGTAATGTTTTTTCCCATTCATGTGTCCTGCCGCTACATTCGGTGTATAACCATTTACAGTTGCCTTTGAGCCATGCCCCCATGATGTCAGCCGTTTCAGCACAGATGGAACCATTAGGACAGTTGTGTTGTGAATTCGAGTAGTCGCAATCGGAGATATCGAGTGGCGTTCCAAAGGGCATAATGCGTGCAGCCACAAGCGATAATCCCTATATAATAAGCGGCAACGTGTTGTTTTGTACTCACGAGGTCGTGATATTCTCACCAGGTGTCTCACGAGGTCAGGACATTCCCGTGCAGGATGTTACTAAGTGGCGGGATGTTGCTTGGTATACAACAGTTGTTCCGACTCTAATAGGGCCTCCTATCCCACAGTTTTAATCCTAGCGCGGCGTAGGCCGCGTCGCTATTCCTAGTGAATATTGAAGAAAGCAAACAATGAGGAAAAATAATAACATTGCATTTAAGCTTCAAACTTTCCCTTCAGTCCGAATAAACGAGATTGGGTGGTCGACATAGATCGAACAGGTCGAAAGTTGCATTTATGTGTATATATTAACAGTATATATTAACTGAAATGACGTGAAAATCTTCTGCACGAAACGATGTTTTGTTTCATGCGTAACCAATTCGAATTGCCTTACTTGAAACAATAATCCTACCTTTAGTATTTGATCGAGTGCATCGTTCACTTTCCATAACTCCCGCTGCGCAGCTCCGTTTGGGGAGATCTTGGTGTCAATCGATAGCTCTCGAGTTGCTGGGAGGGAAAAACCAGGTCCGGTCGACCAGAAATGCTTCTAGAAGGTTCTAGAAGAAAATGGCTTATATAAGCCATTTAGCGCCTAGAAGTGTTTACGAAGCTAATTTTTTGCACCCGGGGGTTTTTTGGGGCGCTGAATCCGAATCCGGGGTCAAAAAATTACCGGGGTACCCCCGGGGTACGAAAAAATTTTTTTCTGAAAATTTTTTTCAACTTTTCAAACTCAGTTCGAGCGGCCGAAGGCCGCGAGTGAGGGCCGAAGGTCCGAAATAGTCTCATGCTGCTCTACTCCCGAACAACCCTTACTCGCGAACAACAGCTGTTGAGGGCCGCAGGCCCGAAATAGTCTCATGCTGCTCTACTCCTGAACAACCCTTACTCCCGAACAACTCCAGTCTGACCGCTGATGGCGGTGCGCGAAGCGATGACGAACCCAATCTCCCGCTGTACACACTCCAAGTTTTTTTATAATAACTGAAAAAACCGATATGATAGAGGTTGGGTTTGCGAACTGCAATTTAATGAGATAAATATGTATGGTATAATATCGAAACGTTTTAAGTGCGCAATTTATACAATCTCAATCTCTATATATTCCTGAGTAAATTCCTGTATTAATCACTGCGCCATCCCATCTCGGGGTGAAAATCACGAAAGCAACCTACTCTGGACCAAATGCGATTTCCTTTCCGATTAGAAAAGTAAATTTCAAATCCGTGATACAAATAATGCCTTGTATAAGCATTTTATTAGGTCGTACAACTGGATAGTAATTCTGTAAAATAATCGGTACAGTTAGCTCCCGCCTTCAATAATTTAATACCTTCTTTCCATATGAAGAGAAGCAATATGAGAAACAATAATACCTTTAGGGACATTACCATCAAAATTTAATGAAATTTCTACACAAAAAGGTAAAAACTTTTCTAACTCTTAAATCTAAATTTTCTAGAAATTTCTAAAAGATGTAAACTTAGAAAAATTCGTGAGACACATTAAACATACATGTGGGTATTATCTTCTTTTTCTTGACGAGAAACATGGTTCTCTAACAAATATGGAAATGCTTTATCAACACATGGAGGTAGCAGGTTACAACTTCCACTATTTTAGTCCTTCCGACGTTAACAATGTGCTGCTGGAGCAGTAATCTTCCTTTTTTGTTGTATGAAATAATTCGGAATATAACCGTTAGAATTACCAGAAATGTAACAATGATGACATTCTATGGAATAACCATGTACCGTATTTTCTCTAATTGAGCCCCCCTCTATAATTGAGCCCCCCTATAATTAACCCCCCCTAGAGAAAGACAAATAGTGTGTAAAAGTGAGAGGTTAGAGAAAAATTTTGCTCGATTTTGGCGGATTGAAATAATTAAGCCCCCGGGGGCTTAATTAGAGAAAATACGGTATGTGAAAATCCCTAAATACTAAGCGGCGTCGTGCGTACGCCGCGCCCCGTGTCATCAATCATCCAGAAATATCCAGCATTCAGATCGGGGCGTGTGATAGCTCAATCGATAGGTCTCAAAAAGTTAGCTCCGGGAAAATTGTCAGAACCAAAATTTGAATATTTGAATTCGCGCCAAAACCGAAAAACGTGTTTTTAAGGGTTTTGACCTGGGGAAGTGATGTTTTTTATGTTCCCAATCGATTTCTGAGGCGATTCTGGACAACTTTGCTTTTTACACTTTTTGATTTGGCGCATTTTTGAAAAAAAGCCACTTATTGGCCAGAAAATCGGGTTTTTTGATGTAATGTGTCTACGGGTCTGATTTTTGGTTCCCGGGGGTTTTCGGATGCGCTGATCACGAATCTGACGTCAGATTCGAGATGTGTTCTCACGAGGTCGTGTTATTCTCACCAGGTCTCTCACGAGGTCAGAACATCCCTACTCCCGAACAACAGCTGTTGAGGGCCGAAGGCCCGAAATAGTCTCATGCTGCTCTACTCCCGAACAACCCAATCTGACCGCTGACGGCAGTGGGCATACTGATGGCGGTGCGCGAAGCGATGACGAACCCAATCTCCCGCTGTGCACGCTAACCGCTTCCTAGCGAAGTGAGGGATCCGACTCCCTACGGGAGTCCTATTAAAAGTTTTGTGTACATTATGCCTATATGTTCTAAGTTCCCTCACATTCCAAGGGAGAAGGTCGGGCGCTCCGCGCCCGACCACAGGACTGGCTCGCCGCCTCCGGCGTCTCGCGTATATGGTTAGGGTGAGGTCGACAGTCGCGGCCTTCGGCCGCTCCTTCTGACTAATCTGTTGTCTTTGACTGTTTTGTGTCTCTGACTGATTAGTGTCTCTGACTGATTAGTGTCTCTGACTGATTAGTGTCTCTGACTGATTAGTGTCTCTGACTGATTAGTGTCTCTGACTGATTAGTGTCTCTGACTGATTAGTGTCTCTGACTGATTTGTGTCTCTGACTAATTTGTGTCTCTGACTGATTAGTGTCTCTGACTTTCTCTTCTTTGATCCCTTAAAAAGCAGGAAGGGACAAAATATTCACCCCTAAGAATGACATTTTGGGTGAAAAAAGCAGGAAGCGCAAAATTTTGGACTCACAGAAATAAGCACTATAAAGAATGCATCTGCCCAAAATTTTGGACTCACAGAAATAAGCACTATAAAGAATGCATCTGCCCAAAATTTTGGACTCACAGAAATAAGCACTATAAAGAATGCACCTGCCCAAAATTTTGGACTCACAGAAATAAGCACTATAAAGAATGCACCTGCCCAAAATTTTGGACTCACAGAAATAAGCACTATAAAGAATGCATCTGCCCAAAATTTTGGACTCACAGAAATAAGCACTATAAAGAATGCACCTGCCCAAAATTTTGGACTCACAGAAATAAGCACTATAAAGAATGCACCTGCCCAAAATTTTGGACTCACAGAAATAAGCACTATAAAGAATGCACCTGCCCAAAATTTTGGACTCACAGAAATAAGCACTATAAAGAATGCACCTGCCCAAAATTTTGGACTCACAGAAATAAGCACTATAAAGAATGCACCTGCCCAAAATTTTGGACTCACAGAAATAAGCACTATAAAGAATGCACCTGCCCAAAATTTTGGACTCACAGAAATAAGCACTATAAAGAATGCACCTGCCCAAAATTTTGGACTCACAGAAATAAGCACTATAAAGAATGCACCTGCCCAAAATTTTGGACTCACAGAAATAAGCACTATAAAGAATGCACCTGCCCAAAATTTTGGACTCACAGAAATAAGCACTATAAAGAATGCACCTGCCCAAAATTTTGGACTCACAGAAATAAGCACTATAAAGAATGCACCTGCCCAAAATTTTGGACTCACAGAAATAAGCACTATAAAGAATGCACCTGCCCAAAATTTTGGACTCACAGAAATAAGCACTATAAAGAATGCACCTGCCCAAAATTTTGGACTCACAGAAATAAGCACTATAAAGAATGCACCTGCCCAAAATTTTGGACTCACAGAAATAAGCACTATAAAGAATGCACCTGCCCAAAATTTGGACTCACAGAAATAAGCACTATAAAGAATGCACCTGCCCAAAATTTTGGACTCACAGAAATAAGCACTATAAAGAATGCACCTGCCCAAAATTTTGGACTCACAGAAATAAGCACTATAAAGAATGCACCTGCCCAAAATTTTGGACTCACAGAAATAAGCACTATAAAGAATGCACCTGCCCAAAATTTTGGACTCACAGAAATAAGCACTATAAAGAATACACCTGCCCAATTTTTTGGACTCACAGAAATAAGCACTATAAAGAATGCACCTGCCCAATTTTTTGGACTCACAGAAATAAGCACTATAAAGAATGCATCTGCCCAAAATTTTGGTACAAATTAGTCTATATTTTGTCTAAATTTGTCTACCTTTTTAGCTAAATTTTGGCCTCAAATTCGGATTCACCGCTAAAAATTACCCTAATTAGGTACCTGTCTAAAATTAAGCACCCCTAAGAATCCACTTCCCGTGAATCCCAGATGACGCCATATCCCAGATGACGCCTCACAGCTTTAACTTACTATAAGGATTTTAACAATTATGACAGAATATTTTTCATGAGATGTTATATTCTATACAATGTTCAATGCAACATTTTATCGTGTCATATCTCGATTCTCACGGATAAATAAAACTATATTAATCATGTCCTCCGCACCATAGAAATCTATTACGCTTTATTATAGTACAAGGTGAGCCATTTATTTTTCCAAATTGTAGAAGGAATAAAATTTGAATTGTGGCCAAATATACACGAATCATATCTCATTTTACTCCTGGCACTTCGCCATTTGTAGTAGTATAACATTTGTAGTAGTAGTCCCAGTATAAGCTTTATTGAGATAAAAAAATCGGTTTTTTATTTCAACAAACCTCCAACCGCTCAGCAAAGCGGTCGGCGTTATCCAGTCAGACACAATTACAATATATTACCTCCTATATTAGTAACATCTCACAAATTATGAGAATTTCACATTAAATACGGCACCAATCCTGGTCAGCATTTATCATTTGCAGCAGAAAATATAACAAAACATGATTTATAATTACAATAAATAATTGCACTCACAACAGATGTATAGTTTTCGTTTTTGAATCGCATGAATTCGCTCTCATTTATAATGCTAATATGTTAGTGTTGATCCTAAGTAATAATGTTAATCACCATGACAAATGGGTATTGTAAATGTCGTTTATGCAAATAATTGTTCGAATACTAGATAACTTTTTATATGGTAAGAGACTTTCTCTTTTTACATGATCGAAACCGAATCGGACGCAGAAATTCTCTTAGTAGTCTGGATAATTCGTTGTCGTTTAAGGAGTGGTATGATATACTATTGCGTTTGACATCGTTTTCTATTATGAACTATTAACCATCAAAATTATCAAGTGCGCAGAATCCAATCCTTTAATTATACAATAGAGGGTATACAATACCCTTAACCCAATGGCGCGGAGGCTCTGTAGTTCTGTGAGGTTGTCACACGCGACTTCGGCCGTTTTTAATGGCGAGGGAGGAAAAGTGACTTGGGCATTTTGTAGAGCAGGGTAGGTTTACTATCAGCAGTTATTTTCAGCCCCCCGGGGATTGGGGTTTTTCGAATTTATGAGTCATGCAAAGTACAGAATCCATGATACCCCCTTCATGGTTTTGAGGAAAATTTTGATCCCCAGAAACTATGGTAGGGCAGGCTTGGTACTTGGGAGAAGTTGTACACTTTAGCGGAATTCTCAGTAGAAATGTTATTAGTTTTTTCCTGGGGTTGGACTTTTTTGAAAGTATGACTTATGTCACATGACCGAAATTTTTTTATGGTAAGGGAGGGATGATACTCAGGGAAAGTTGTTCGGTGGGGCCCACTTCCAAGGGGAAACGTTGTTAGTTTTTTCCCGGGATTGGACTTTTTTGAATTTATGAGTCATGGTACTTAGGTCACGTGACCTAAAATTTTTTATGGTTAGGGAGAGGTGATACTCAGGAAAAGTTGTACCATTTGGCTGACTTCCTGGGGGAAAAGTTGATAGCAGCCCCGCGGGATTGGAGTTTTTGAAACTTATTTTGGTAAGGTGGGTGCAAGGCGCCGAAGGCGCCTTGCCCCGGGTTTCTTGGCTAGTGCGCGCTACGCGCGCCCTGGGGGCTTCGCGGTGAGGCCCCCATATCAGTATGCCTAAGTCTATAATAGGGTTTAGCCCCATATCAGTATGCTTTTGACTATACAGGGGTCCTCGGGTTCCGGGTTTCTTGGTCATTCGTCAATTTCAATATACTTTATTCAACAATACGGAGAAACTTGGCCTTTTCCCAAATGCAGGGAGTTTGTTTTGGCGATGTGTCTAATGAGTAATATTTTGAGCATAGTCCTCGGGTTCCGAGTTTCTTGGCGGGCGGCCTTCGGCCGCCCGCCAAGAAACCCGGAACCCGAGGACCCCTGTATAGACAAAAGCATACTGATATGGGGCTAAACCCTATTATAGACTTAGGCATACTGATATGGGGGCCTCGCCGCGAAGCCCCCAGGGCGCGCGTAGCGCGCACTTGCGGCGCGTTCGCTGTATAGACTCCACTAGTAAGGTATACAATAGAGGGATAAAGTAATAATAGATAGTACATTTATCCAACCTATTTCTTCGACATATACAACTTCAAAGAACTTTTTATTGAATAACAAATTTAATTAATGTGTTAAATCATCGCAATAAATCATCAATCGTAAACAAGTACATCACTGTATTCTTTAGGACATGGCATCCGCAATACATTTCGTGGAGATTTAGCATTAAACTGCTGATGATTTTTAATTTGACAAAATAATGCTCAAAATATTACTCATTAGACACATCGCCAAAACAAACTCCCTGCATTTGGGAAAAGGCCAAGTTTCTCCGTATTGTTGAATAAAGTATATTGAAATTGACGAATGATTTTTTAATTAAATGCATACATTTAATTTTAATTATCTCCATATAATCAATAGAAAGTCTAAAATGTTTTACGTCCTATGTTTTACGTATTGAGCTTCAATATCATCAATATCCGTAATCCGTATAGTAAGTTAGTGACGTCCGTTCGTCCGTGTATTCCACGTTTTTTAACGGCATTTTTAGGGGTGCTCATTTTTTAAGGGGGGAATCCGAATTTGGGGTGTAAATTTACCTAAATGTACCTAAATTTAGATAAATTTAGATTTGAAGTGCATTCTTACCCGTGCTTATTCTCATATATTTTCATTATATTCAGATTCAAATGCATTTCCAAATTCTCTTTGGAATCCACGGTAGGAATCCCCAGATGCCAAAAACCCCCAAAATCTTTGTCGAAACTGAAGAACGTTTACGTCGTGGCAAAGCTCACCACATAATTTAGTGGTGCCAATATTTCAGAATTAATAATATAGGAAAGGCATTCTGACTCCTGTAGGAAGTCCTAAAGCGATAGTGTAAAGTGATATGCCATGCAACTAATAGGCATACCAAGCCGCTTAGCAGCGGATAGTAGTACAAGTGGTAACAGTAATACAAGTACATTTCGACCTAATTCAACGAGATAAACCACTTTTACACGCGTAACAGGAACGCATAACAAGAATCTGTGCAAACACAATTTTTCTGTAAATTATTACCTTTTGCAAAACAACAGTACAATTTTTCTACGTAAAACTTTGTCAACTTGTTTGCTTTTATTCGACTAAATCAGTGATGTCGCAAACTTCCAAAGTGCGCATGCCCGTTTTACGTCGGGAGTGTAGGTAGTATTGAGCTTCAATATTATGAAAGCTCGTAATGTAAAGTAATATGCCATGCAATTAATGGGCATATCAGGCTGCTGAGCAGCCTGATAGTAATAGAATTACATTTCTCGACCTAATTCGACGAGATAAACAACTTTTACAAGAGTGCCACGAGAGTTTCCTGCGTGTCTGCTCAGGATATATTGTCAGGAACGTTTATTAGCAGAATTGCGGTGTTTCTGCTCAGATAAATTGTCTGCCAGAATATAGTCTGACAGAAATGTCATATAAATACAGATATACATGATCTTGAAATATGTGTTCACATTTATAGGATAGTATCGCAAACATTTGTCGAACAATCTCATGCAATAATGGTGCATATGAAATTTAAGCAAGTATCATACAATACTTTGTTGTCATGCTAATAAATACTCGTAACGAGAAAGGCACGAATAAGGCATATATAAAATGCACGATGCATAGAAAAATTGACGTCAAGTTATGTTACGCTATCTTAATTCATTCAACAACATCATTCCCTTCAGATAAAGTTATGATAGCAAATTGAAATAAACAGTAAATTTAATGAGGCATAATAAAATAATAAGTTAGCCTTATTGTCGGTGATTTTGGAATTATTCATAAACATTGAGATACTAGATGCACTGGTGGTGCCTACGGCACCACGGAGCCTTAGGCACTTTATCCCTCACTCGGCTTTTCAGTCGGGCCTTCGGCCCTCAATTAGGCTTAGGCTTTGTGATGCCTAATTATTTGGGGGTGCTTGGCTTTGTCAGTGAGACTCGTGACCTTCGGCCGCTCGAAGGGGGGATTTGTGGTGCTTAAGTGTAACTCACAGATATAAACACCCATAAGAATGACCACTTTGCTTTTACACTTTTTGGTTTGGCAGATTTTTTGAAAAAAGCCACTTTTTGGCCAAAAAATGGGATTTTCTGATGCAAGGTGTCTACGGGTCTGATTTTTGGCCCCCGGGGGTTTTCGGATGCGCTGCCACGAATCTGACGTCAGATTCGAGATTTGTTCTCACGAGGTCGTGGTATTCTCACGAGGTCAGAACTTTCCGGGCGGGAAGTTACTAAAGGGCGGGATGTTGCTTGGTACAAGGGTTAAGGGGCATACTGAGCGGCGTAGCCGCTGTGGCGCTTCCTAGTAAATGTAGTAAAATGCTACTCCAAATGAAAAACAATTTCAATTTTTACTTAGCTTGACGCTGTGAAATCAAGTTTGCCTTTTAGAAAAATAATAACAGAAATATTTTTCTCGAATATGTTTCGCATAAAAATTCAAGCGAAAATCTCAATGACATTCAAATTAACTGTACACTTTATGTAATGTACAGCTAATATTTTTATCAGCAAGAATCAAATCGAGAATCAAATCAATGCTGACACCGCAGTCTTGTTCAAACTGACCAAACACATATTTTCCGCAGATATTTTTCTCTTGATCGATGAAAAGACACCCAACGGAGATCGAGAGTGAGGAAGAGCACGAATATGCAGATGAAAAGACCAGCCGCAGCAGTCTGGCCTGGAAAGGCCTCCATTGTTGGCAAGGACGAGAGTCCTTGAAAAACAGTGCTCCCGATCAAATGCTATGCGAAGGAAAAAGGCGAGGAATGGAGAAGCAAGGAGAAAGTGCACTGTTTCAAAAATGGGCAAAGCTTCGTTTGAAATGATCGAAAAGACGGTTTGAAAATTAACATTTTTAAGCAATATACAGTTGAGTCCCTTTATAACGGCGATTTTGAAAGTAATTTTGACAGATTTTAAAAATAATAGCCATCGATTTATTTTTTTGGGCGCCGGTGCTGGAGAATATGTTTCGTAATTTTTAGCCATTTTAGCAAAAACATAGCTAAAAACATCACAAACAGCAAAATTATCGTCTGAGGTAGATAACATGACATAAAAATCATTTTTGGGAGGTTTTACGCCGTAAAAATGGGGATCTCTATGTAATGGCAATTTTGTCCGGACCCGAGACCGTCGTTATAAAGAGACTCGACCGTAATAGTTTCCCCATTGAACAATACCTAATGCAAATTTTTTGTACTATGAATATATTTGCTTAAGCAAGTTACTTTGAGACTAGGTCAAAATCCCTCCGGCCAAAATCCCCCCTCCCCCATTTTCAAAAAATCATATAAAAAATGGCCAAAAAGCATGAAAATGGTCATTTTTTTCGCTGAATTTGTATTTCACACTATTTTTGGTAATGTAAGTGTTGTTCGGGAGCTTAAGCCTAAGATTAAGTCCCTTAGGCCCCCATGTTGTTCGGGGCCCCAAGCCTAAATCCTTGTTTGGCGCCTTTTAAGGCGTTGTTTTTGGGGTTGTTCAGCCAAATACCTAAAAATTAGGCAAGAAATAATGTGAAATACGAATTCAGCGAAAAAAAAATGACCATTTTCAGGCTTTTTGGCCATTTTTATATGATTATTTGAAAATGGGGGGATTTTGGCCGCGGGGGAGTTTGACCCGGGGGGATTTTGGCCGCTTCCTAGTTACTTTTAATAATATAATTGAGAATTATGCTATCATGCGGTTTTACCGAATTCAGAGGATTAAAATTCAGTTAGATGTTTTATATAAGACAGAAGCAGGTTTTCATATTCGACTTTCGCCAACCGATGTCATTTTATTCACGGTCCCTTATTTTAGTCAAGCATGACAACGGACCGACCTTTTGCCCGGTCCGGTTCGGTCCGGTTTGGTCCGGTCCGGTCTTCAAAAGGTCAAAAAATTTTTCGCGGCGCTACCATCGGTAGCGCCGAAATTCTTTCGCATATTAGCATCTAAATGTTTTTTTAGGGTATTTCGATGCGCTGATTACGAATCTGCAATTAGTTTTTTCATATCCAGTCGAGAATTTCAATTTTTTGGACTAAAATAACCAATTTTGGCCAAAAATTCGCATTTTTCGCCCAAAACGGCAGTTTTTTTGCGCTACGGTGGAACCGATTTGCCTAAAAACGCCCTTTTCCTAACTCCCACACTTGGAATATTGTTTTCTAAGAAATAGAGGTCGAAATTTATTTTCGAAACCGAATTTCAAAAGAGAAAAGAACATACAAACAGCAAAAGAGCGCCGCAAGCGAAAATTTTGGAAAAATAGCAAAATGGAATAGAAAATAGAAGGAAAATAGCGCCGCAGGCAAATTTTTTTATAAAAATAGAGTTGTTTACCAAAAATTTGCATTAAAAATTTTTTATATTTCAAAAATGTCAAATTTTTTTCTCGGCGGTACCCTTCCGGGTGCCGCCGAATGCATTCTTAGGGGTGCTTGTTTAGTTTTGGTCGGTCCGGTTTGGTCCGCCGGACCGGCCACCCCCCCCCGGTCCGGTCCGGTCCGGTCCGGTTGTCATGCTTGATTTTAGTTCTAATTATAAATCGAAATCGGTGACTCAAAATTGGCCAAGCAAAATTCCCTTTTAATTAATTCGCTCGTCCTTTATGCCATTGTGGAGACCGAAGGTGTGTATCTGTCCAATCCCAAAAGTGACGTAGTACTTTTCTTTTTTATTTATATTTTTGCTCTTTTATGACTGCTGCTTAACATAATGGATCAGACGGAGAGTCATCTTTGCATTTTACTATAGCATTGAGCAGAGAGCGGTGCTCCTATTTTAGAACCCCCTTATAAACTCTTCTTTTTATTATATAAAGTATACTAATTTGTCCTAAATTCAGGCGAGGAGTTCCAGACGTTGTTCGGGCATTTTTTCGAGGAACCGACGCAAGGTGACTACTACGGATCACCATCAGAAGATGTCTACGACTAACAAATGTCCGCCAAAGCCAATTTAAGCAAACCTTAAGCCAAATCCAAGTTACCGTTTCGCCATAATATCATCTGTTCGTAATTTAGTTTGAAAAATCACATACTACCGTTTTTTCTCTTGAGTAAACCCCGGGGCGTATATTTTTCAACCCCCCTCTAGGAGGGGCTTACTTCAGGAGGGGGGCTTATATTGTTCAACCCCTCGCCGGCCCCGCCGGCGAGGAAAATTTTTTGAGATTTTTGTCAAAATCGTCAAAAATTTTCGAATTTTTTAGCAAAATGTCCAAAAAACCATAGGGGGTACCCTATTGATTTTTTCGACAAATTTTTCAGAAAGTGATTTTTCAAAACCATAGGGTCCCCCCTATGGTTTTTTGGGCAAATAATTTTTTAAAGAAAATTTTTTCTCAAAAAACCATAGGGGGGACCCTATGGTTTTGAAGAATCATTTTCTGAAAAATTTGTGAAAAAAATCAATAGGGTCCCCCCTATGGTTTTTCGGCAAAAAATTTTCTTTAAAAAATTATTTGCCCAAAAAACCATAGGGGGGGACCCTATGGTTTTGAAAAATCACTTTCGGAAAATTCATCAAACAAAAGAATTTGTCCAAACACATTTCCTTTGTTGATATTTTATTCAACGAATGTATTTAAACAGATAATATATGTAAAAAAGAGCATTTTAATGTAAAAAACCTTACTTTGGGGGGGGGCGTATATTAGAGGGGGGGGCTTATATTGTATATATGGATTACAAGAAACTTGAAAACTAAGATTCTTACACAAAATTCAGCATTTTTATTAGCTTTACCAATAAACAATACTCCATGAAAATATTAAATACGTTATGCTTAGATTTGGCTCCCAGTTACGAGAGTGGTTTATATAAAACATAACATGTGAGTTTTATTCTCTCGCAATTTTACCGAATTGTTTTGCCTGGCAAAATTGTTTGTATTAAATATTCAGAAGCGTATTTTTCAGACCATATTTTTCAGACTCCATATTTTGTCCGTTACAAATCACACACTTACATACATTACATACTTCTTCTTCCTAGCCGACAAATTATTTTCCGGGTGCTAATAACTTCCGACCACCTTCTTATTACATTCTCGTTATGGAACGCGCTTAGAATTGTTGACATGATCATCCTTCAGACACCCACACTTTGTCGGTTCTTTTCATTTCAATTAAATTCCACGTTATCTCTCACCTTTCCATGGATTAAATCCTGGACCACACTAGACGCTTTTCATATGTTCCGTCATTTAAATCTAAAAGTTTAATTCAAAATTGTTAATTCAAATTTTTTCTTTACTAATTATTGAAAGCCACCATTACCAAAATTTGTGCCATATTTTCATTAAAAAATAAGACATGCAATAAACAAGGTGACTATATGACAAATTCTCTCTACAAGCTTGACTACTTTTTCTAAAAGCTCGTTTCAAAACTAATCTCTAATCAGTTCCCTAAATTTGATTAAGCGAAAATCTCGCCTATTATCTTGAACATAATTGTACTTCTAATTTCCTGGATATCACGTTCTTTCTCAATTTTACGAAAGCTTTTCATCAAAATTTGGTTAAAATTTAATGCGCAATTAGTCTAGTCACGGGTCTGTCTTATGATAGTAAACTCATCTGATATATTTTGGATTCATTATTGGTTTAAAAAGTTGAAAGCGCTATATTTAAGAGATATGTTTTCAACATCGAAAACATTATCGACATCAGAACCTATTTTCATACAAGTTTTCAAGCAATCTATTACAAATGTTTACTAAAACGTTAGGCAAATTGGATCTTGGATTGTGCATTCACCTGCATGGAACGGTTAAACTTTTTAAATTTCACTCTTTTTAAACAAGAAATGATCCTTGTAAGAAAAAAGACGACTCGAGAAGATTGGAAAAACGGCAAATTTGGTTCTAACGGTTTCGGCAACGAGTATTTGGCAAAGCTAAGAAATGTGTACATAGAAAGTTAGGAATCGCAAGTTAGGAGTCTGACATAGTTTTTTCTCTGCTTCTCATGCACAGTGCCATACCCCAGGGGCGCACCCAGGATTTTTTTTTGGGGGGTACGTTTCAGTGGAAATGGCCATTTTGGGGGGGGGCACCGTGTGGAGGGGACAACCGACTTTTGGATTTGGGGGGGGGGGGTACCGGACCAAATTTTTGCCAAAAATTGCACTGATTTACACTCATTTTTTCAAATTTTCCCATTTGGGGGGGGGGTACGTACCCCGGTACCCCCCTGGGTGCGCCACTGCCATACCCTCTCACTTTAGACTGAACAACCCTTATAAGGGCATACTTCCCTGCCTATCCTGGAATTCTTGTAACACATAACACAATTCGATTGCATTGCTCAGACAGCGAACGCTCCTTTCTTTTCCAAAGCGCTGTCGAAAGCTTTATTGCTCCGATTTTATGCACAATTCCTCTTTCATAACCGATGTTCGCCTTCCTGTTTGTTTGCACCAAGACATAACGAAACGAATACAATGTATTGATGCGTAAAATTTGGCTAATTGGGCTCACCGATGGAGTTCGGAAAATGAGAACGTACAAATATGAAAATGTCGAATTCACGTGCACAACGTCTAATTGGCCACAAATTTGAACGAGAAGTTGTCAACAAGTTTTTGACTTTAAAGACCGGAAGCGATGATAAAAAGGTTTGAACAAAACAATACATTTTACAAATACTTACATTTTCTGCTCACCCTTTTTCGATTTTTCTTCATCTCAAATGTCAAAATTAGACACGAAATAATGGCATTTTTAGTTTTCCAAGCTCCCCAAAATGGCCGAGTAAAACTCTTTTGTATTTGATTCTGATAAGAAGTTGCGATCGATTCATGTTACATACATTAGAAAAGTCGCTGGCTTTTCTTTCGCTCCAATTTAGAGCTTTGCTTTTAAAACAGTCATAACAGCTTCGATACAAATTATAGGGAAGAATTTGTCTCTGTCTAATAACGGACTCGCCCTATTTTGCATTGAATTGCAGCGTTCAGCAAGGCAATGTTTTTAGCCGAAAACTGTCTTTTAAGCTCAGCAACGCTTGGTATTGTTTTTAGGATGCTTTAAATGAAAAATATTTCCGTTCAGATATAAAGAAAATTATATTTAGTCAAAACAGAATTTTTTGTCCTACGAGTGATTTCAAATCTGCAGTAATAACTGTTTGCTAGCAATTACACTCATGATAACCGCTACCTTTTATGTCAATTATGGAGTCACCACCTACAACATATATCAATGTTCAACGAGTTTCGATATAGTGAAGTCGAGAATTAGAAATTTGCTGACACAAATCTACCCCCCCCACATACCATTCCCCTACATGCTCATGCTACCATACCGCTATTATGGCACCTATAGATTAATTAGTTTCGTTTTTCAAAAATAGCACTACATTTTCATCCTAATTTAACTAACAGTTCTCTTGTTTACGATGTTCATCCTTACGGATTAGGAAATGCTAAAAATGTTCTAAAAATATTCAATTTAGATACAAAATTCCAAAAAAAATAATAAATTCTCCATTTAAGGCATTAATTTCGCCGATGCACGAACTCCGCCTACTTCAAACATCTCAACCATAAACAGCATCGACAAAAATACCAAATTTGGCTTATTCTCGGCATCCACCCTCACCATATAATTATTTCCACCTTTAACATTATTTTTGCAAAATCCCACCCTCACTCCCATTAGTGTCGAAAGAGGTTTAAAAGTTCATTACGGTTAATTCCGTCTTGTAGTTTTGTGGTGTCGCCTCGAGATAAAAGCATAAATGCCGCTAAAAGGTGGACCGAAATTAGAGAGTGGACGGCCGTCTGTCTTTTAAGCCACAGGGCTCATCCTGCTAGCCTCTTTTGGAGGAGCCGCTTTTCATAAACATTAATTACTTTGATTATTATTCTTCCATTTTGCCCTGAAAACTGGGATAAAAGCCGTTAAAATAAGTGGAAACCGAAATTTAGTCTCGTTTAGTTTGGCTCAGAAAGGTGACTCATGGATCGGGTCTTACAATTCAGCTTCTTCTCTCTAGCCATGAATTTGGTTTCTCGTTATTATTGTCGCAAAGGTTTGCGCATATAAAACTCAATACCATCTGATTCAATAACAACCATTCCCAATTTTTCATATTCAAATACATTTCATGTCCAAAAGTACTTTGTAGCATTATTTTTTGTCACAGTTGATTTGATTTCACATTTTTCGTCAATTTTCAAAAAAGTCATTATTTGACCAAAAGACGGCTTTTATAAAAGAAAGGATTTTCCTTGCATAAAATATCTTTTTCGGATAATTTTTTTTGCGAAATTCAAATGTTTTGTATACATTTGGATTTTGGCAATAAGAATGAATAGGCTATTGTTCTTGAGGCGTTTAATCCGCACTCGATATTGAGTCATATCATACCAGTTGTTTATTGTCGCTCCAGGACCATGCTCCTGACCTCTCAAAACTGAGAAATTACTTTCTCTTTTTTCCTAAATGTTTGCAGTCTACTATTCGAGTTTCGATATTTTGCCTCTTTAGTCAAATTCTGATTCCCGGATTAGCGACTCTCAAGTCAAAATTTTATTTTTAATCCTTGCTTTTAAGGAAAACATCTTCAAGGTTTTAAGCTGTGTACGTTTTTAATGTCTAAGTGTGCTTTTTGAAACTGTGTGGGCTTTTTTTATGAACTGCTTTAATGCAGATCTTAAAGACTACAGCAATAAATGGACTCTGAGTTTTGGGATGGTTTTCATAAGCCATTATAAAATGCACTCTAAATTTTCAACACCAGAGTTCAATGAACTCTAAGCCTCTTCAAGGTTCGCTGGCAAATAATTTGAATCAAGCAGCCTTTCATCAAAGTCTATAAAACTTTACCAATAATTTGGGAGAAAATTCGTCTCAATTTTGACCATATATAGAAATTTTTTTATTTTACATTTTCTGCATAAAAATGATAATTATATATTAATTATATTAATATATAATTAACTTTTGTACTTTAATTATGATTTGGGACACAAAAACAGGATTGAAACTTGCGTCAGAAATTTGAACACGTCAAATTTTAGTCCTCCTTCCTCATCACCGTTTCTAATTATCAAGAGCGAATAAGACGTTACTCTAGCCTCCAAATCCGGATTAATCCTTAAAATAAAACGTACTGCGAAAATTCTGCAAGTGCTCAAACTTTCATGTCAAATGCCGCGGGAAACAGCGAACACTTTGATGTCATCAAGATTTGGACGTAGAGGCCCGAAAAACATATATGGCAGGAGAAAATGATCACCATTTCGAGAATAGCGCGTAAATTTGGAATATTTTGCAAAATATTTTGACAAAATAAAATAAAAAAACTGTTTTTAAAAGTACGAAAAGCGCAAAAACTATTGGAATTGAAAAACAAATGAGGAAAAATGGTTATTCGAGTAATAAATGTTAGAAAGCAATTTTTAGACAGTCTTTCGGCCGGGACTGATCCGAATGGCCCTTTCGCATCTCTATTGCAATGCACTATAATAGCAACTTAAACCACCGGCATTCTTTATCCAGTGTTCATCTCTCTAATTAATGCAAAAAAGCGGAACGTCACCACAGGATTTATGCTTCTATTCATTCGATATATTGTCGCTGCATCCAATTACTCTTACCTACGTATGAGTCCTCTTCTTTTATCTCACCTGACAACACTGCCTTTAAAGCCTCTACCCACGTCCCGGCTTACTCTCAAGCCCACTCTCGCTAATTTGCTAAACAAACCAAAACCTTGTCCGGGACTCATTATCCCCTGAGGCTTTTTATTATCATAATTGTCTCCTCCGGCGATCCTTTCGGATTTATAAAGGTGAATGTTTTCTACTACATTTGAATATTGGATCTCGCCATAGGCTCGCACACCTTGAGACGCCCAGATCTCGGTTTTAGGTGCCCTCTGGCGTTGGCAGCAGCCCGTTTTGTATCTCCGTAAGGGCCGTCCGTCAGTTATCCCGTTAGATCGTTAGCCGTCCCACCCATTCACTCATTAGCCATTATTATTTGTTCGGTTTTCCTGCGGGCTTCAACCTATGCGGTGTGCGCGGTCTGCTGCGCAGGTATGAGCAATTACGTGGATTTTTCGGGATTATTGTCCTAACGCAATAACGAAAACGCTCGTTTTTCTTCTGTTCCTTTTGCGCATTTCCATATGTGTGTCGCGGATGCATTCCATTCCATGTATGTCAAACGATCCTTTTTCAGGTGAGCTCAGATTGAATGGTCCCTCCGACTCAAGATAGAGCCCAGCGCAAGAAGACTCTCAGCATTCACCTTCCTCGGATTCTCTAAACTCTAAGACTAGACCTGAGGGCCTGTACTTCGCTCAGGACTCTACAGCGGGCCCTTAGCACCGCCTGAGGCTGTCAAGACTGGGCCATTCGTTAATCCTCGACAATCCAAACTGCCGACAATGGAAATGGAAAAGGGGCTGAATGGTCGTATTAGTTCGGGCCAGGAGAAGCAGCCAGCTTTGGACAACGGACATTCCAAGGCTTCGCCTTCTAATGAAAGTAGCGGTATTTTGGAAGAGAATCCTTATAAAAGCACAGGTGCCGGCAGACAAAAGTCGGAAGCTGGTTGTGTATTGAATGGACAGGAGGAGGAAGCTCTACAACGGTCCAGTGGGTTTTGTTATTGTTTGGGATTTGGGAGTTCGGTTAGTTCCATTGCCCTAGGCAGCAGAATGCTGAGCTCGTTGGGTGGGCTTCTGAAGCTTTAGTCTAGAAATCCATCTTTTGAGACCGATATTTTAAACGTGTGTAGAAAATTTCGAAAGAAAATGTTGTATGAGAAAATTTTGGCATTTTCAACATCATTTTGTTTCTTTTGTCACACCTAGGAGAATCATTTGAGCAGTGCAATACTTACGTTTCATTTAATCACATTTCTGAAGTTTGAATTATAATTTGATTTCAAATTTTTCAAAAGTATCTTTCATGTTTTAGCAAATTTTCGTAGTCTTCACGAAAATCAGAGCAATTCCTAATTAGTTTACGCAACAATTGACCATTTTGCAACGTTTTACGCAACATTTCACCGATTACGTCCACATTTCTATGTTTTATCGCTACGGTATCATTATGCTTTAAGCCTTTCTGCTCATGATAACAATTTGTTTAATGCAAACGTTTAGAAAAGAGACTGTAATCAGTGTCAGATTTGTGTTTTCGTTGAGAAAAAATGTTCTAATCTTCCCAAAATTTGGTTTCCTCAAAAACTCCACAACAATTATTATAAAAATTCTTTAAATCTAGCTATTTTGTGTTCAATTTTAACATAAAGTGTCCACATTTCAGACCGTTTATCAAAAGGATCGTTAGACGACAAGGACGCTTTGATAGAAAAGTTGAACAATATAAAAACCGGTGAGCAAAAGAAGTCCCGGCGCGAAAGTGGTGAACGCAGAGAAAGCATTTCAGCGAGAATCCAACAGACCGTAAGTCGCCGTTTCGGACAGGTAAGTTGATGACAACTTGTTCACAATGTCGCCATCAGATACAGAATTTGACTATTGAAATGATCTAAAATATTCCTGATCCTTATATCTTGTTCTAGTGTTTCTAGAATGCTCTAAATAATCATCACTAAATATTTCAGCAGGTTTCGGAACATCTTAGAAGGACATATTCTGGTTCTGATGATAGCATTTTGTCCTATTCCTTAATAAGGGCTCTACTTCGAAATTTGATATTCTTAAGACCCTTCCGAAAATTATACAAAATTGACGCCAATTTTCTGAAAATTTCATTCTCACTTACTTTAATAATTCATTTGTCAATAATTCCGACGTACTTTCCAATCCCCAAAGTTACAACCCTTAAGGGACGAAACATCATTTTTGAAACAACTGCAATTATTAAAGTTCTAATTAATGATCAATCATCCTCAACGGTGTTAAAACTGTATAAAAATTTCCTTAAATTCATACATATTCTAGAACATTTTTGTATTGAAATGCTTTTTTAGCAGCGACTCTTTGGTGTGCACTCTGAGCCGAGCAGTTTCGGAACGGAGTCCTCGAGTTCTTCGGTCGAGGCTGTGGACGATCTTTTACCCGACACTATTGCGGACTCACCCACAAAGGAAACCCAAAGAGGCCAAATTGGAAGTCCCACGGCGGTACGTTTAATAATAATAACGGTTTTAATAACGGGTCACCGAAATAGCTTTTGAGGTGACGACTTTTGATTCATTGTTTTAACTCCGGCTTTTGAGGAAATGAAACAGATTTGGATTCAAAAGCGGAAGATTATTTCTAAGTATTCGTATATAAGGCGAAATTTAAATCGAAATTCCTTTAAGTATTGTCAGAGGTTTGACATTCCATCCACGATTTAAATTTCGGATATAAAATCCGGTAAAATAAATCTATTTAGATTGACATATTTTTGATCAGTACCTTGATTTTCTTTAGAAGTTTGTATTCAAAAGCGAAAACGGCCATTTTTGTAAAACAAGAAATGATAGGTTACTTTCTTTTTTACAGCAGAATTTCCTTCACACTGAACGCGGTGACTTCTAACAATGATTTTAATGGCGACTAAAATGTGATTTACATTTTGCTTCAGGCAATGTGCGTTATCTTTAATTCAGGGCGACCAAAATGTGCGAGAAGTCACCTTGTTCAGTATGATAAAAATATCTTTGGCCTTCTTTTTGTTTCTTTTTCTTTCGATTTGCAGAAAATAAGTGGGATTAAGTTTGTGCTGTTCTTGAACTAAGCCTCTCGCAATTTTATTCCAACACAAATTTTTGTATCAAAAATATAATTTTCATGATAGCGAACTCCGAAATACAACTTTTTAACTCCGAAATCAAATTTTTGTCATCTTTTTCCTTACAGAATCTAAATTTAGAGAAAAAATGTCTTACAAAATGAATAGCAAGAACAAATCGCCTTCAATTTTTGTATCGACTTCCGACTCCTTTTTTGTAGCAGAATCCAATTTTTGAGTAAACAAGAGCAGAAGCGAAGCTTAATTCCCGTAACTTTTAGTCTTGGCTTTGTGCTAGCATAATCTCGACTCTTTCCTATTTTCGGTCCGAGATTAGCAAAAATACCTAGGAACAGGGATTTCTGGCCAGGACCCTGGGCGGAATGCAGAGAAATACAAAATCGAACCCCTACCAAAAATGGGAATGCAATGAATGGAATCCATCCCCATTCCATTAAAGTAGAAAAATGAATGGTAGATACACTCTGCATTCCAACCTACTTCCAATGGAATGGAGATATGGAAACGTGTAGAACAATGAATTCCATTCCATTTATAGCCCATCAATTTCAGCGGGGCATAGATTCCGTTACTATAAATGAATCACTTTCAATCAACTATAATTTTTCCATTCAGGAGGCTCAACCGGCCCGGCGTCTCTCCAAAGTGCAATCCAACATTCTGCTGAAGCAAGCAACTCAAGCAGCTGCAAGCGTCGCTGCCGCAACTTCCACAACATCTTCAGCCTACCCTCAGTATCGCGGTGGGGACCCAAGCATGGTGCCCGTAGGCGCACACCACCGTCAACCCCACCCGAATTTGCCCCCTTCCAACGGAATGCCCGGATATTGGTCCAGCAACTCTCCTTCCGGAGTCCGAACGCCGCCTTCTTCCGGCAACTCGAGCATGTCGTCCAGGACGAATAGTACGTGCACCAACTCCACCAATACGACGAACAACGACACAATGTCTTTGCCGCCTAATTTTAGAGTCGGGCAGCATAACAGTCGGTTCAGGAGAGCGCAGCAAATGACAAAGGTGGGAATTTTTGGCCAAAGAAAAGTCGAGACACCGTAATTTGTCAACTCAATGAAAACGTATAGAAAAGCAAGAAATATAGAAACCAACAATGATACTGCGTATTCGCTTGTGAAATTTGGGATATGGTTTACATTTTTAACTCTCTAATTGCAACAATATATGGAAACTTACAACTAAATGCAACATATCATTAAAAAACACAACGCTGAATGTGAAAAGTGGTTTCTCATTTACTCAGTTCGGCTAGGTGAATATTTCTGCGCAGGCCGATTTTGGCAAGAAGCGTTGACCAAGTGAAATTCCTTGTCCGATTTCACTTTTTGCTCCTTTTTTGCTCTTTTAGCCATTTTTTCTTTGGATTTTAAAAATGCATATTTCAAATTCCTTAGCCATATACTGTTTCTTTCGTTTTGAAAGCTTCATGTCTGGTTCTTTAAATCCTACAAAGTTTCCTGTTGAATCCATTCTTCGGAACGCGATATTCTTCCACTTTTTCGCTTCAATAACTTACCTTTGAGAAAAAGTTTCCTGATCCGAATTCAATACCAGCAAGTACATAAAAATTTGTACCTGTAGAATAACTTCCACTTCTTCACAACTTGGTCTCCGAAAACCTTTTTTTCTGTCATTTTCACTCATTGCCTATAAACTCAGTTTCGCAAAATACTTTTACTTCCTTATTAATTAATTAATACCCGTTTTCTCTGGATGTCTCTCATTATGTAACACTTTCTCGCTCTTTGGATTCAAGTGAGTGCCAGCCATGGCAACCGCCAGAGAATTCCGCAACAGACAGCAAAAAAAGGAAGATGAGCTGCCGCGAGGGATCCACTGAAATATTTACTGGATGGTGGATGACTCCTTCACAAAGTTAAAAGCGGAAATCCAGGATCATTATTAGTCGGGCCCGTAGGATCCAGGATGTTTAGCCAGAAATGATGGGAAGTTACCTCAATGTTGAAATGACTAATCCGTTAAGTTTGATGATTAGCGAGAAGAATGATCATGGCAGATTGGAATAAGTATCTTATATACCTTATAAATCTGTCAAACATTCTAGTAATTTCCTAGGATCTGCGTTGTCAAAATTATCCTTCGAAAACCGTACGATTTGCGGGTGTTAAGGCGCTTTGGAGGATAAAATTTTGTGTCAGTAGGAAGAATATTCTTGAGTTTTGATGTTATCCGACGGCGAATGGAACTCGAAAATTTTAATACGCATTTTGATTCCGTTTTATATAGAGAAGTAAAAAATCCCAACTGTTCCCTCAACTTGAGGCTCTCTCCAAACCTTATTTCTCGATTACATAATCACGATAACAGAATGCCAAAATAAGTTTGCCAAATAACTGTGCCTTAAAGAAATCTTTCGTAAAGTTCTTTCTTTATAATCCTCGGGAAGAGTCCAAAACTCTAAATCTGAGCTCCAAGAATCCATCAAATTAAGTACCCCCTTGCACAAACAGGGAAGCCTTCAGTGCTGAAGGCCTTAATCCAGAAGACCTTAACTCCACCAAATACTTGATTATAATTTGTGTAGTCTTGTAGAGGGATTAGTCGACCCATCCGAGCCCTATTAATGCCTCAAGCAAACAGCCAGACAAGTATAGGCCAATCATTTTCGGCGCAAAAAGATGAAAACAATTTGCCGTTATGTTCATTAATGAATGTCATGAGTCATCAAAAGGATAATACAAAGACAGATTAGTTAATGTCAAAAATGTGGGAATCTGTGGGTGGATTAGTTGTTTTGATTGAAATAATAATGGCGGAAAGGTATAAATTGCATATAAAACTTAAAATAGATCGAGAGACTACTTCTTGAACTTGTGGAATGAGAATAGAATCTGCTGAGTACCAGAAATCTTAACGATCTTACCTTAACCTTACCCTAAATACCTCAACAAGATTCATTAGAGATTAGCATGAAACAGTATAACAAGGCATAAATACAGCAAGGCACAAACTAAATTGGACATTACCGTATCCTGCTCCGTTGAAGCTCACTCTGCTGGCGTGCAAATAAAACACCCTTCTATAAATTAATTTACTATCCTAATTTAAGCCAATACCGAGAATAAGTCGAAAAATAGAAGTTCTTGGGCTTCGCGCATGGAATATGGTATCTTCATTTTTTACATAAATCAGCAAGGAAGTTGATGGAATAAATTAGAAGGAAGTTATAAAAATGTAGTTTTTCATTCAATCAAAAGTAACCGGATCCATTAGCCTAAAGCAGCTTAACCTCAAGCTATTTTTGAGATTTGGAAGTGTTTTGATATTTATTCCATACCAAAATGAGAACACCTTCGCTAGAATGATGTGACCGACTTGTTGTTACGGTGCTCTTAAACTCAAATTAGTTAATGCATCAAAGCATTCCAATCATTCCATTCTGTTTTATACTTGGAATCAGTACTCTTGACTTTGCCGGATTAAAGCGGTCCTAAAAGCGATGTTTGAAATTCCTTTGACATTATTTTTCACTCCCACTTTGCTTTTAGCTTTTAAGCTTCCATTAGTTTTAAGCGCAAGCTTTTAAACTGCTCAAGTTCCATTTGTGGGAGTCAATTAGCCTAAGGCTAAGTTTGATACGGCAAATTAATATTCACCTTAAAGCGTTCCTTTTTGATGAACGTGGCGGCTGCTGGACATTTGCGGGTTTTAAAATTCGAAATCATTGACTCCTTCGGTGCGAAATTCAAACATTTGTGGAAACTATACTTTAAGCGAATTCCTGGTGCGAGTTTTATGCGGAAATGGTTACCGTGCTATTCGGGAACGAAGGTTGGATTTTTGTGCTTTGGGAAAACGTTTGGTTTTATTTTTAGAGACGCCACATTTTTTTCAGTATATTTTTCGTGGGAATGTCAAATTTTGCTGAATTTTACACCAAATTCAAGATTTTCGTCAAATTGAAAAAACTTATGTAAATTTTCAGTCATATTTTGGCATACTTTAGCGCGCTCGTTTCAGATTTTCTTGGGAAAAAACATAATTTCTTGGAATAGCTGATTTATCCTGATTTTTTCTACTGTTTTTCCCATTCCCCATCGATGTAACGTCTTGTTCAGGTTCAGGATCTGAAACAGGAGCCGACCATATCCTTGATCAATGTTGGGCGAATCCCTAACGGTGATCTCGCGCGGTTTTTTGAGAAGCGGCAATCACAGCTGTCTATTGGCACATTCTCGGTAGTTCTTGGAATTCTAGTCTTTTGATTAGTTTTTATACATAGTTTTTTGAGTGTATAAGAAGAGACATCCAACACGATCATCCCATTTTGAGAACACACATAAGTGTCAATAATGACAGTCATCGAATGATAATAATATTGGTTCCAATCATGTTTCACATAACGGTAAAATAGTACGAGGTTTAGAACAGTTTTGTCTTTTGGAATAGTGAATGAGGCTAAAAATTGAATGAGACTGAGGCATTTCGATGCTATGCTCAGGAAATAAAGATGGCCCCATACACGTTTTCAGGTCTGTCGGCGTCTCTATGCTTCGGAAATGTGTTTCGGAAAAGTTTTACAAAAGTTTGCAATTTCCGAAACGGTAGCTATGAGGAAAATATGAAATCCTAGGATGACAACAGAATCCATTAAATAATACAAATAATAAACAAAAGAATAAACAAATTTTAGATTAAAGCCTCTAACCGGTTAAAGCCCATTGTTTCTAAAGTTCAAAGCCAATTGGGCTTGTTCGATGACTAAGCTAAACATATGAATGACTCACAAAACAATTCCAAACATATTATAAATGTCGCATACTTCAGGCGTCAACCCTTCAATGCACCTCATCCGAAGAAAGTTCCGACGGATTTCCGCGAGCGGGCAGTACCGCGAGTCTGCCGCCGACCTCGAAGCATTCCCACGACATCTTGCCAATCGACGAACAGGGCGGAAACTTATACCATCGCACTTTGCACTCACTTTCCAATGACATCGTCTACCAGAAAGAGATCGCCTTAGGCAAAAGAATCGGCTTTTATCGATTGGGCAAAGAGTTGGGTGCCGGAAACTTTTCCAAGGTCAAATTGGGTGTGCACGTGCTGACGAAGGAAAAAGTGGCCGTAAAAATGATGGAAAAGACCAAAATGGATCAAAAAGCACAAAGATTGCTCTTGAGGGAAATCGACAATATGGAACTTATGCATCATCCGAACATTATTCGGCTTTTTGAGGTAATTTTTTTATTTGTAAAAATTGGTTGAGGTAAAAATCTTCTAGAATTCCGTTCTTTTCGACAAGTGATCTTTTCAGAATTTCGACAAATTTAGCTAAATATGTGACCAAAGATTATCCTTCCAGAATTTCAAATACCATTTATGTCACTTTTTTATATTTCAGGCAGTGGAGACTCTTTCGAAAATCTACCTGGTTATGGAGTACGCCGGCGGCGGCGAACTCTACACTTATGTCCACGACAATGGAAAGCTGACGGAAGAAGTCGCAAAACCCATATTCGCTCAATTGGTGTCTGCCGTAGCGCATTTGGTATACTTTTTGTTTCAAATTAAAGATTCGTACACAACACCTGTGATGTATGATCGAAAAAGTGCGAACAGAAATCTGAACGTTTCATTTTGTTATCTCTCCAAATTTGGAGTTTTGGTATGCTAACAATTTCTCGGTGTGAAGCTTCGACTTTTTCATAGAGAGGAAAGTTGCCTTAATAGAATATTTTTTAGTTCTAAGTTTAGTTCTAGCCCTAAGGCCGAAATATGTAAACGCAAATTTTGTATGCGAAAATGGAAAATTTGTATTGAAAAAGTTCAGGTCGCATTAATTTTTACCTCTAATCTCATGTTTCCGATCACACTACACAGATTTTGATCCAAATTCACAATTTGGTCCAATATTTTGTGTATTCCTGACTGAATGCTTTTATTTCAGCACTCTAAAGAAATCACTCATCGCGACATCAAAGCCGAGAATGTGATTTTCTCGCAACCAGGATGGTGGGTTTTTAATTTCTGTGAACAGTAATATTTTTGTTGTCAACAAAGCACGCCACTCTCCATAGGTTTATAAAAGTTGCAAGCTATGTAAAAATATTTGGGAAATCCTGCGTTTGATCTTTTATACAAGGCACAAGAAGAAAAGATGTACCCACAAAAAAGTTATGCGCTAGTAACAGGAATCTTTTAGGGTAAAACTGGCAGATTTCGGCTTCTCCTGCAAGTTCGAGGATGGCACTCGGCTGAATACCTTCTGTGGTTCTCCGCCATATGCAGCGCCGGAGTTGTTCAGAGATACGGTGAGTTCGTTTCACACTCAATTCGCAACGATATGGAATATAGAAATTTCGTTTGTCCTTTTGATAAGGCACGGAAAAATTAGTCAAAGTTGGATGACTTAGTTACCTCTTATGAACTCTTACGAACCAATCGCTTTTTCAATCAAAACTGATTATATGAATCTACGAAACTTGCCAATACAATGTCATCAATGCAATTTTGTAAAAAAATATCTGACTAAAACTTTACTCTTGTATCCGAAAAAGTAATTTGAGATCTCCGGGCCAAAATTTGTTTGTAACTCATCTTTTTGGATTAAATTATTTGGATTACTTTAGCCTTTCGAACTATATGAACTCAAATGTGATTTGTCGCAACGTCACATTCCCCGTTACTTTTACGAGTTTTCACTTATAAGAATTCTTTTACAGAACTACGACGGTGCTATGGTCGATATCTGGGCGCTCGGTGTATTGCTCTACTTCATGCTCATCGGAGTCACGCCATTTCGCGGCGAGAGCGTGCATGACCTCAAGCGCAACATTCTCGAAGGCGGCTACTATATGCCGGAATATGTCAGCACATTCGCGCAGCACATCATCAGTCGGATGCTCGAAATGGACTCCTATAAAAGGGCAAACATCACAGAGCTTAAGGTATGTGAGTATATGGCCTGTATATAGCTATTGTCGACTCCCAGAAAGGCCCATTGAGTGCAATGCCTCCAGGGCATGGGAAAGGGAACACTGAAAAACGTGTCACTGGACCCATTTTCGTTGGTATCCATAAAATATTCCAGGATACATTTGACGGGTAACTCGAATTTATCATAAATCGTTAATCAAAAACTAGATTTGGCATATTTTTGCGAAAAATGACCTTTTGATAGAAAAATTGAAGTACCGTAAATCCTCTAATAAGTCCCTCCCCTCAATTAAGTCCCTCCCCTCAAATAAGTCCCCCCTCAAACAGAATGCCAACCGTACTTGCGAGCTCGCCCGACCAAAACTAAGTGCATATTCGTGTAGATCTCGTCGAGTTACGTAAGAAAAACCCCAATGCCAAAACTTTGTCATTGAAAATATCGGAGAAATTTGAGTTTGAAATTTAAAATTTTTTTTGAAAACCCTTACGAAACAATAAGTCCCCGGGGGACTTATTAGAGGATTTACGGTATTTCTACCAAAACTAAGGGTACCTTTTAGGTAAAATTTTCAGGTTAATAGCAGTTCCGAGTGGGATGTTTGTTTTACCAAAAAATTCCTAAAACGTCATACAATTTATGTTTAAAATATTGCATACAAAATTGTTAACCTTATGAGTTTTTAGCGTACATATTGGCTCAAGGACACCAAATTCCCGGATTCCTATCTCCAACTCTCGTTGACTCCCGACGAGAAAGAACTGGAGAACAACGAGATTGAGAGGTTCGTCTGGGACACACTCCATAGCTATGGCATCGACGAGGAAATGATCAGGGAGGCGGCGGGAAAAGGAGCGCGGAATTCCATCATTGGCACCTATCGCATTGTCCTCTATCAATGTCAAGCCAAAGAAAGGAATGAGGAGCGGCAAAAGGTATTTCCGGTTTATTTGTGAGCAGATATTTCTCGGTTCCATTCAAAGCTTTCGGTCGAGGAGATAGTCTTTCGCGAACACCCCATTTGTAGACATCACCGATCCAATTAGTCAAGCATGATGGGGATTTTTAGGACATTTCAAACCAGAATTTTCGGACAGAATTGTCATTTTAAAAGGTCATGTCATATTTGAGAGTTGTTTGTAGACAAAAGACAATAAGTTAGGTTAAGATTGTATTCAAGACCATGCTATAAGCCTAAATCTGCCGGCAGAAGCCGATGTTCGTTTTAAGTCGTCACTGAAAGTTTAAGCTTAAGCTGAATTATGGCCATATCACTCAAGTGTGACCCTATTCTAAAATTTCGAGAGAACGCCTTATGGACCCGATTTTATAAAACTCAAAAATTACTGCGATCTTGGAATAAATTTTCAACGGTTTCTGGATGAACACATTTTTCAAACGGAATCACTGTCGTATATAAAACTAGGCTTTTTTCCAGCGCCTTCGGCGCTGGAAAAAACCTAGGTCGGCTGGTGCCGACTTCGCGGCCTTCGGCCGCTCAAAGGGTGCGGTTCGGGAGTCTGATTACCATGCTTTATTCTGTGCAGGGTTTTTTTGCCAGCCCCTTCGGGCTGGAGCCATCCTCGCGTTCTTGGTCAGTCCAGCGTTAGGGTGCGGTCGACCCTCGCGGCCTTCGGCCGCTCGAACCCTTAAGTTCTTGGGGCCAGTACTTTCTTCTTGGGTCAGTCCAGAATTCTTGGCAGCGTCAGACATTCCAGAATTATTGGGGCAGTCCAGCATTCTTGGGGCAGTCCAGCGTGCTTGGGCCAGCCCAGCTGGGGTGAGTGTTAGCCACTACTGTTGTCAGCAAGTCCAGCATTTTGGATCAGGTCAATTGAGTCAGGCCAGAAATAAGGACTGGATAGAATGCCCCTCCTGAAAAAAGCGGGACAGACACGAAAAATAAGCACTGGTAAGAATGGCCCTTCCCGAAATTCTGGACAAAATTCTGACGCAGAAAACGCACTGGAAAGAATGGCCCTTCCGAAAATTCTGGACAAAATTCTGACGCAGAAAACGCACTGGAAAGAACGGCCCTTCCGAAAATTCTGGACAAAATTCTGACGCAGAAAACGCACTGGAAAGAATGGCCCTTCCGAAAATTCTGGACAAAATTCTGACGCAGAAAACGCACTGGTAAGAATGCCCTTGCCAAAATTCGGGACAAAATTCTGAAATTTGGGTACATTTTAGCTAAATTTTGTCTAAATTTGTCTACATTTTAGCTAAATTTTGACCTCAAATTCGGATTCCCCGCTAAAAATTACTCTAAAATAGGTACATTTCGAAAATAAGCACCCCTAAGAATGCACCTCTAAAAAATGAAATAAGCACCCCTAAGAATGAGGTTACAAACGCCGAGACACAGCACTGAAATACTAGGTAAAAGGATTTTAAATGGCATAGAAATACTGCCTCGCACATGATACGAAGCATGTACGAGGCAGTATCTCTTTACCTAGTATTTCAGTGCTGTCTCTGGGCGTTTTGGAAGTGCATTCTTAGGGGTGCTTATTCCATTTTTCAGAGGTGCATTCTTAGGGGTGCTTATTTTTGGAATGTACCTATTTTAGGGTAATTTTTAGCGGGGAATTCGAGGTCAAAATTTTGCTAAAATGTAGACAAATTTAGACAAATGTAGCTAAAATGTACCATAATTTTTGTCCGTAAGTAGAAAATTTTGTCTGTAAGCAGAAAATTTTTGTCCGTAACCAGGAAATTTCTGGAAAATCGATTCTTAGGGGTGCATATTTTTGTCCGTAATCAGGAAATTTCTGGAAAATCGATTCTTAGGGGTGCATATTTTTGTCTGTAACCAGGAAATTTTGGGAAAGTCGATTCTTAGGGGTGCATATTTTTGTCTGTAACCAGGAAATTTTGGGAAAGTCGATTCTTAGGGGTGCATATTTTTGTCTGTAAGTAGAAAACGCTGGACTGTCAATTGACCTGACCCAGAAGGCTGGACTTGCTGGCAGCAGTAATGGTTAACACTCAGACCATCTGGGCTGGCCCCAAGAACGTAAGGGATTGGAGCGGCCGAAGGCCGCGACGGTCGACCGCACCCTCACTCAAAATTAAATCAGTGATACTAAACTCTCTCAAACCTCGATTTTTTAATTAAACATGCACAGACTAAAGCATGGTACTCAGACTCCCGAACCGCACCCTTTAAGCGGCCGAAGGCCGCGAAGTCGGCGCCAGCCGACCGAGGTTTTTTTCCAGCGCCGAAGGCGCTGGAAAAAAGCCTAGTATTCCTGTATTTTCGAAATAGAACCGTGCCAAAGTCCTTCAGAGATTTCAGTAGGTGTTCTGTATCTGGGTCTAGGTATCTACCTAAGCTTAGTATGCTAAATCCTGGATCTCTGCTTTAATAATTTGGAATAATTTGGAATATATTCCTTTTCCCAAACGCATCCGGAACCCGCTTTTAGGATTTAGTTGTCGAAGAAAATTCAGACGTTTGTGTATAAATTAATTTCAGATCCACGACAACTTGATGCTACTGGCCGAAAGAAACCGTTACCTTGCAGCAAAAATGAAGCAACAGAGCAAAACTTGCGCCATTATTTGAAAGATATCTTACTCATTTACCATCGGGTATTCTACTCTCAGCTCTTCCGGAGCAGCTCAAATCCATTCCAGATTTTCGGCCCTATTGTTTTGTTTAATTTTTGTGTTTTTTAAATAAAGTGTTATTGCATCAGACAAAATATGAAATGTCTTAAGAAAAAATTTTTATACCTTACGTGTGAGAGCGAAGCAGAGTATAATACATGGGAAATATGATCAAAATAGAAGAATAATCCAATTGGGATGATTGAACTTGTAAAGGATTTTATAAGTCTATGAATTCATATTGGAGTGAGATCCCGGAGATTCAATATTTTTGAACATTCGTCAAGCTTGGTAAATTAAAAAACTAATAGGTCGCATTTTTGCGGGCATAAAAAGTTATGAAACTAAAATAAACCGCGAGAATTTGGAGAATCCTGCAATTTGCTCAGACCTGAATTTATGGATTCTATTGAAAAATTGCGTATTTCATATCACTCAAGGCAAAATACTGAATTCATCCCAATAACCACCATTTCCCCGTTAAACAATATCATAACGCAGATACAATAAATAAAAAAATTGATATTAGAAACGTACTATTGAGCAATAACATTGATAACTCGGTTTTGTTCACATTATTTCAAGATCAAAAAACAAAGATCGATTCAATCCTCGGCTAGCGTCTAGATGTTCCACCGTATCCTGAAATAAATTTATTGCAAATTTTTAAGAATCAATCGGTTTTAGCTCAAAAGAATGATAACCCGAGAAAATTTAATCGTGAGAGATCTCACCTGACGAAGTATGTGTTCCGGATGAACTGCTTCCACTGCCGCCTCCTCCTCCAAAATATCCACCACTGGTCGACGGCCGATCCATGTCGTTGTCGTAAAATCCAGTATCCCGATCAAATTGCGTGTATCCATGGTTGGGCCGCCTACGATAAGCAGAACCATAACCACCGTAACCACTACCATACCTCCAAATATTTTTGTTCAGATTTTGACGACAAAATGCTATTTGATTAATTCAAGTACATACCCTGTATTCCGATTTCCGCCAAAGAAATAACCGCCAAGTGCTCCAAGGCCAAGTCCTGAAAATATTATGGAATAGACAGAAATAGGATCACAATTTTTCAGGAATCCGGAGCTCGATTCTGGAATTTCAGCAGGATTCAAAAGGATCTAAATAAGTAATTTCGAGCTTAACAATCCCTATAAAACTCAAGATTCTTACGTAATGGGGAATTTAAAAATCTTCAAATTAAATTGAAACCATACCAGTAAAGAATCCAGGTCCGCCAGTTCCTCCGGCATTCGTAGCTCCTGCTCCAGTAGTATTTGAGGTTCCACCGGTTTTGGAGCTCCAGCTTTCATCATATGGTGGAGGAGCACTGGGAGGTGGTTGTCGCCAGCCTGAAAATTACAATGAACAGTTATCGATCGTCAAGCACTAATAAATTTACCTGGTGGTTGCGGTCCACCTGGAGGATGTCCTGGTCCGTGATCAAAACCTGAAGTCATCAAAATATGCTAATTTCATTAGTTAGCAAATAAAATGGAGCTACCTCCTCCCTGTCGTCTGCGGTCTCCCTCACTTCCTTCGCGCGGGGCGGTCAAAGATGTGTAAATGAGATAAATGATGAAACAGGCAATGAAGAAGTACACAACTTTCGCAACATCGAAACTGAAACGGTAATTTTTTATATTGTGAATAGCTATAGTATCATATCATGATAAAATCGTTCAGGCACTTGTTCCACTTCGTAAATTATTGTTAATTATCTGGGCCAATCCTACATCATAATAAATTTTAGAATTTTCAACAGGATATTTCGAAAGGTTTCAAAATGGTACTATTAGTCTTCTAGAATCTTACAGAATATTTTAACATTTTGTAGGTCCAATTAAAACATAGCCGAATGTATTTGAGAACATACTTTTTGTCTAATTTTGGCCTTTTCTAATTAAGGAAATAACAAAAAATTGCGTGAAGATCCCTTGAGGGTTTCCACATTACCAAATCGTTTACTAAATGTTTACTCCCTTGAACATTAAAATATTTAATACATGGAATATTGAGTGCGATCGATACCAATAATTAACGGTGTCGGCAAAAATAATCTACAGGATGACAGAAAAGTGTTATTTTATTAGTAGCGCAAATTTAGCATAATTTTTAAAACTGAACTTAGTTAGCAAAATTTAGTTTGTTAGCGAAATTTTGATTACAGTAAGGTAATTTTCAACAATTCACGGTACTCAGATGTTATCATACTACTTACTACAATCTTATTACTCATGTCATTTGGAAAATGCAATATTATTATTCCAAAAGTTACCCCTTTTCTTCGTGATAAGGCGCACTCGGTTTGCTGTAGGCTCCTTTCTTCGTTCCGCTCGCAGAGTAATCCAATTCATATTCTAACTAAAAACATCGATTTATAATACGGAAAAATATCGGAAATACTTACGCCGCAAGAATTAGCGAGGATGTATGGATCGTTCGGATAGTCATAGCCTTCACATGACACAGAAATCTAAAATAAAATCATAATTACCTGAAATGAGAATTTGTTAAGATTGAGGGAATGTCCACTTAGTGATTTTTTTTATAAATTCGGAAGTTTCTTGTCAATGGAAATTTCTTGTCATCAGAACAGTTTTGATGTTTACACATTGTTTAAATAACAGAGCTTAATTTCTGTTATGCATGAACGCGAGTAGCAAAAATTATCAATCAGGGAGATCCTTTTAGCACTCAGTTTAAGGTGGTTTTATCAAATATTTAGCGGTCTAGTTAATTAGTAAACAACTTGCGCGTTTGAATACAAAGTTGGTCAAGACGTTTACCTTGCCGAATTGGTAGTCAAGAGGCATGTCGGCTTTGCATTCCCATTGAACGTCGACTCCGTCGAATCCTCGATTGTAGCATTGCACCGTTTTCGGCGCATATTTGCCATTGGCTGTGCCGCCGGTGCATTGCAATTGCGGCACTGGCGCAGACCTCCGACCGTTTGTATACACGCCTCGATTTAAAGTTATCGATGTGACGTCGCGCAACAACACTCGCTGGGCTTCTTTAAAGCAAAAATGTAGTGTAAAAATCAGTTTATGTAACAAAAATTTTGAAAAAATGACATATTTCGAGAAAATTTGGACTATTTCATATTTTTTAAATGAGCTGAGTTTTTGCTCATTTTCGTTTAAAGAAGAAAACAAACCTGCAAATGCGATCCACGAGTCGCTTACCATCCAAACGAACAACAAAGTGAATAAACCAACGCCGCTCTTCTTCCGCGATCGTAACATGATAGGACTTTCACCGGTACTCAATTCCCTCTTCAATGTTCCAACGGTTCGGCTCAACTGAAAAAGAAATAAAAGTACTTTGGAGATTGGATCGCAAATAAGTTCACAGCCACAATCGAAAGAAAATCGAATCAAAATTTTTGAGGAGAAATTTTTCACAGCTGAGGAACATTTTTCAACTAAAAAGTCAAAATTGCATACATTTATCGACTAAATATAAAAATCAGAAAGATTTCTTAAATTTGGCCAACAATTTTCTTAACAGATTTTTTACTGTTTAACTACTAAAAAATACAAATAAGCTAAAAACTTTCTAAAACTTTTGCCAAAAGTATATTTTTTTTTGAAAAATCACAAGCTTTTTGATGGTTTCCCAATTTTCTCTGTAAATTCCAGTTTCTGTTTACAGAATCTGTAAATTCATAGAAAAATTTCTGGATAGAAAAAAGAAAATTATCACGTGTTTGGGCGGAAAACATTGAGGTCAGACAGAATAAAATTATAATAATCAAATGAAAAATAAAAAAAATTATTATTATTTCATGATCTAATTTCTCAATGAACAGAAAAATGAAATGACCGGTGTAAAACAAGTCTACGTCACGCTAAGAAAGTTGTGATAGTGCGTCGGCTGAGTGAGGAGGCAATGGGTTTCACAACAAAAATGGCAGTTTGAATTCCCATCACACTCATTTGTGTTTGGCGTTGTGTTCATTTGTTTGAAGAATTTTGATGGGCAAAGAGAAATCGTTCCCAAATGTCTTTCTGTGTCCTTCTTTTACCTTCTTTTACTTTCTTTCGCCTAAAGTTTGCAAGTTTTACAGTAGAAAAGCTCTAAGACTCAATTATTTTGGCATTTGCTTGATTGTGAATTTTTAAGGATTAGTATTATTAGTAATTTTTTAATCTTTTAGGAAAATTCTTACTTTTAGGAAAGTTTTGTTGTTCGAAAAAGTAATCCAAATTTGTTGAAAATTATTCTGTGTAAATTTACATTTTCCAAAAAATTCACAATCACCGCAATGGCTGACACATTTCTGCAAACTATTTTTTATACAAATTCCTATCCTATATTTTCAGAGAATGTGACGCTCGCCGTCGCGCACCTCCGATGTTCCACTGCCATGCCCCTGGTCCTCCACAACAGAGCGTCGCCGTCGGTCCCATTCTCCAACCTACTCTCGGCATCTCCATCCTGGAAGCAACTCTGGGCCTATGCATGCGTCGCATTCCTGATCATAACCGGTGTCATTTTCGTCGCTAACTTATTTTTGGGCAGTTCCGGACAACAACCCGGCCGATATTCTTCAGCACTGCACTTGACGACCAGGTATAATTTACTTATACTCTTGCTTAGATTATTAGACTTAATATTCTGGAATTAAGGTACTCTCTGGACCAGATGCGCGAATTTGCGTTCAAAAATGCAATCACGAACAGTTTTCGACCTTCGCTCTATGTGCGCTGGAATTTATCGTTTAATCGAATTCTGGAGGATGTCGAGAATCGGTCAGCCATTTCTTAATGGAAAAAGAATTTTTTGGTGAACAATGACATTAAGCTAGGTATTATAAGGACCGTCATAAACTATATGTTTTGTACGAAAAACAATAAATGTAAATCGTACTAAAAAGAAAAGATAGCAAGAGATAGTATGTCTTTCTAGTTGTCCGGTATTACTCCACTTTGTAACATACATATAGAGGTAGTGATGTTTATTCCGATGTGTGTGGCAAAACGTGTGGTTATTTTCTGGAAAATTACGTATTTTTGATAAAAAATTGAGATCCGTATTTATAATTAAATATGGAGACTGTAATAAATAATCCTTCCACAAGAATTTCCTAGGTGAAAGTGTGACAACTTTTTATACGTAGTTTTTTATCTGAGGAAGAATTTTCCCAACATAACCCTTTAAATTTTCCTTTCAGGTTTGACATGACGAACGATGACGTGATTGTGTTCGTTCACATCCAAAAGACTGCCGGGACAAGTTTTGAGCGATTCTTGGTCAAGCACTTGAACATTAGCCAGCCGTGTGACTGCAACATGGGCAAGAAACGCTGCGATTGTTTTAGGCCGGGAAGCGATAAGGATTTTTGGCTTTTCTCGCGATATTCCACCGGTTGGGCTTGCGGCCTTCATGCCGATTTTACGGAAATGCTTGTGTCAGGGTAATTCTATCTTTATTTTATAATTTGTCAAGTAAAATTTTTTAAACAAATGCGAAGATAGATAATCTGTAGTTTAAAATTGACTTCTACGCTAGATGAGATACAGCAAAAATTTGATTGGAATCTCATTGGAATTTAAAATAAAACTTTCAAAATTTTTACTTTTGGTATTTATTTTCAAAAATCACACATTAAAACATAAAAGTTTTTGGATTGTAAACTTTTAAAACTGAAACAAGCTAATTTTTTAAATTCCTTGAAAATTATGAAAAGATAAATTTTTGATAATGATGAATGATGAAATTTGTTTCTATAAATGCTTATATTAATTCCATAGCTAAAATTTTTTAGAATCTTAAAATTGATTGGAAATGCATATTATTGTGTGTATTACTGTGAAGAAAGCTATCATTCTTTGAAATATTAGGCAGTGAAGAATGCTATGAAATGGAAGTGTTTATTATCCTTCCCTTTTGTAACAAGTAAATTTAGATGTGTGGAGCACGTAATGGACAAGAAAGAAGGTAAATGTTTTGTGAGTACTTTTTCAATTTAGCACATAATTCTAATTTCAGGAAAACACAAGAAGCGCCGCTATTACTACACAACATTTTTGCGAGATCCGGTCGAAAGATTCATATCCGAGTACAGTCACGTTGAAAGGGGCGCTACCTGGCTCAATGCTCGTCACGTATGCAATGGCAGACCTCCGACGCCGGAAGAACTTCCAATGTGCTTTAATCCGGATGCAGGCTGGGAGGGGGTGGATCTTGATGAATTTTTGTCATGTCCTTTTAACTTGGCATTCAACAGGTAGTCTAGGATAAACTTTTAATTTACAAATAAAATCTTATGTTCAAAATAGGGAAATTTTTCGAGATAGCAATGATTCCAAAAATCGTGGTAATACCTTTGTCAATGTTACTTCATCCAAAGCACCATCGCTGAGTAAAGTAATAATAGTAAAACTAATTATCTCCTGGAATCATTGGCGATTGAATCAAAATTTGTAAGACTTACATCGCCGCAATCTTTAATGAGCGTAAAATTTTGGGTATAATATTCCACGTTAATTATGGATATTACTTTTAGGCAAACTCGAATGCTAGCCGATCTCACCTTGATAAATTGCTACAACCGATCATCGATGGATCCAGCCACGCGAGACAAGATTATGCTTGAAAGTGCCAAGTCTAACCTCAGGAATTTGGCCTTCTATGGAATCAAGGAACGAATGAACGAGAGCCAATACCTGTTCGAAAAGATTTTCGACTTAAAGTTTGTCCAATTTCAAAACTTTTATAACGTTCTAATATTTTCTGTTTTAGATTCACCGATAGTCTCGCCAATTGGAACAAAAGCAAATCTCAACACGTTGTTGTATCACCTGCTCAACTCGCTGTAATAAAAGAGAAGAATAAATTGGATCTGGAATTGTACAAATTTGCTTCAAGGTAAAATTTATACGGTAGTCACTTGTTATTCACATTTTTGTTATTATACAATTTTGCCGCGGGTATTGGTTAAATAAGCCATTACGATTTACCCAAAAGTGGCATTCGGTGGAAAATAGGCAACTGTTATTGATAAATTTGTGATATCCTAAGGCATAATGGTGACTAGTATATAAGACTCCTGTTACGGTGTTATTCTTAGTATACAGATTACAATATTTAATAGAGGTCTTAAGATAGATAAAGAAAAGTTAATATTAGTCATTGAATATTATTAATAATAAATCATATGTATAATGCGTACATACCACCGATGTATTCACAGAATTTTGATGAGGATACTATTTTGGGTTAAAACTCAGCTTCCCCATTTAGTAATGGTGTTAATTATGTCCCAACTGTAATTTTAATTTATGCCGTTCTAATAATCCCTCCCCATCTATCTACCCAGCTCACAAATGCGTTATATATTGGTCTTCAGGCGCATATTAACCTGCCTGATTAAAAGAGAGCGATACTCTAAGCAAATTAACATTCACAAATAATGTTAATTCAACGCCTTTAAGCTTAACTTTGACTTGGCATAAATTTCATGACTTATTTTCATTACCTCTAAAGGCGAAATATTTGTGGAAGTTGAGATCTTTAAGATCAGCAGCAAATGCTGCACATCAAATTTGGCGGAAATTTATATTTAAAAACTTATGAGCTAACTCACGTTTCACGTGAGTAAACACCAATTCTGATATTGATAACCCCCTCTAGAATCGTATTTTAGAAGGGGTTAGCAATATCAGAATTGGTGTTTACTCACGTGAAACGTGAGTTAGCTCATAAGTTTTTAAATATAAATTTTCAAATTTCCGCCAAATTTGATGTGCAGCATTTGCTGCCGATCTTAAAGATCTCAACTTCCACAAATATTTCGCCTTTATTTCAGGTTATTCGAAAAACGATTACGCCTCGTCAAGGACCAGAATCAGGAAAGTGCGAGTTACATCTTCTCAGAAACATCTCAAAATTTCACCGATTTTACGCAGAATTTGACCAGCCTGAAACCGAGCGAAGCTAGGAAGTCAAATGCGACAAGAAGAGTGGACGCACTGAAATCCATCCTCAATTCTCAAAGTACCGTGCCATAATTTTGAATCAATTTAGGGTATGTATTGTACCAAATTTGAATATTTACCAAAATGCTCACTTTCTTGATAGAATTTTCTTTTCCCTTTGATGTAATTTGTGAATTTTGTCATTTCGGTTGTTCTCATGTTTGACCCGCCAGATATAGTCTCAGTTTTATTCATTTAGGGTGTGCCCGTTTGCCTCAGATCTCACTCACTTATATAAATTCATTTCTATCGTAGCTCATAGCTTTATAAATGCTCAATACTTGCCTTAAAATGCTCGAAATTTGTGTAATAAATTAAAAGAAATTGTTAGATGGTGAAAATAAATACGCGTTTTTTTGCATGAAGGAATGATGAATTCTCAGGATCAGAAAATGGATGGGAGAGTTTCATAAAAAAAGAAATTAGGAAGAGCAATCATCAAAAATAGACATTTCTGTATCAGATGCATTTCGAAACGTGGCCATATCCAAATCAGATGCTGGAACATTCTAGCGTATAGGTGTAATCTTCATTTAAACCCTTATATCGGCATTCCGTCGGAACTTCTAGCTTTAATTCCAATTTATCGCCCGAAGCCTCGTTCGTTTTTCGGAATACAGTTAAAGGCTTGTCATTTCGCGACCGACTGAACACAATCTTGAATGCGTTTGGCAAGACGGCAGACGAAAAAGCCTAAAATGCAATACATTTTAGACTGTTGCAGAAGGATACAATGCTTTATTAATGTAAATGGTTAAAAATTAAGTTTTACCATAACTTACCGTAAATCCTCTAATTAATCCCTCCCTCAATTTAATCCGCTCCCTAAACTAATCCACCCGCCAGCTGAATGCCAAACGTATTTGCGGACACGCCCGACCAAAACTAAGTGCAAATTCGTTTTGATTTCGTCAAGACGTAAGAAAAACCCCAATGCCAAAACTTTGTCATTGAAAACATCGGAGAAAATAGTTTGAAAATAAAATATTAACCGTATGAATTATTAATCTCCCTAGGGAATAAATAGAGGATTACAGTATGTTACTTGAAAACTATTTCTAATAGGTGCCTTTTATACATTTGAAACAACAAGGCTGGGTTTGGCCTTATCCATGGATTCGTAGAAATTAATTTCAATTGAAATTATGTCACCGAAACGCAATTTTGAATAGAGTGTATGAGCGGGACCGGGTCTTTTACCAGAGCGATAATAAGAGTCCGGTTGGAAAGTTGAAGGTGGGAGTTGTAGGGTGGGGGTTGTCCGGGTGCCCCGCCTAAGCAACATAAGTGGCCAAAGTGAACATATAGATTCAACCTTGACCAAAATTTTATCAACAAAAAGGCCTAAACAATACATTTTATACATTTGGCCAAAGTGAAGATATGACCTTGACGAAAAATTTTCAATCCAAATTTAAATTACCCTGGAAATACGATCGAGCTGATTCTGGATACTTTCAACGGACAAGCCTCTCAATACAACGATCGGTTTGAATCCTCGCTGCTCAAGAAATTCCGGCCAAGAATTGGAATCAATACATATTGATCGAGTATATTGATCATCATCATCAATATACTCGTTACTGTAAGTGATTTGAATAACCTTCACAGTGTACAACACATTGTAGTCATTGAACGAAAAGAGAGCATTGTTCATGTTCAAATATCGGCACGTAAGAATGGTCGGCGAATTGAGAATAGGCTGGAAGTCTTCGGCAACAATTGGGCTACCTTCTTGCTCTGCGTTGCGAATGCAAACTGTGTGATCGCGCCAAAGGTGTGCTAGCGATTCCATTTGCTCGATATGCTCGGGGTTGTAGACGGATTCTCCAGCGACGTATATCGTAGTCCGATCTATGCGTATATTCGGGCCCAAAATTGGACGCATTTCCGCAAATGAGTAATATGGCCGGTCTTTCCAAGGATCTCTCAATTTGTCGATGATGCATTGTTTGCCACCTAATACCAATTTTTATTTAATGTACTGCTAAGACTTAACGAAAGCGAAAGTCTTAAAATAGCGGTATGGTTGGGAAATCGCTTGGGAGGCCATTCTTTAGCAAAACAACAAATCGATAATTGCTGACTCCCACAGCGCTTGGCGCTTTGACCGCGGAATAGAAGGAATAGAACGAATAAAACGTTCCATAGAACGATCGCCTTTGCCTGATTTAAAATGGCGGCCTTGTTGTTTTGCTAAAGTATGGCCTCCCAAGCGATTTCCCAACCATAAAGCAATGAGCGTTTGGCATTCTGTCCTATCTAAAATGTGAATGAACAGCGATGGCCGATCAAAATTGCAATTCCGTAGATGAATAATAGCATGTTATTATATGCAAAAATACACATAATGTTATAAAGTAAAGGGAAAGAAAGAAGGAAAGTGATTTTGTAAACAAATAACATAGCCTAGCCGTTCTTTTCTTTTTTTGCACGAAATATACGCCAAGTCATGCATTACGCTAAATTAAGACTATCAATTCTCATTTGGCCTTAGCAAACATTATTTCAAAATTTTACCTAAAAACTGTTCCATGCCGTAACCTTCTTGGTTTGGATGCCATTGCAAATCATTGTGGAACAATGCATAAAATCCTCGACGGATGCACAAGTGATCAAACACTTGGCATAGATTTGACTGGAATGGATTTGAGCAGGACATGAGAAAATCGTAGTAGAAAAATTAGCAGAATATTAAAGGTAAAGAAAAGAAATGAAAAACAAATGGAAGATTGAAATTTATTTGTTTTACGTTGAATTGAATAAAAAGCAGCGGAAAGTGAGGAAAACGAGGAAAGTAATAATCGAATAGTGCAGTCCAATTTTGAAACGGTTAAGGAAGACTGCTCCTATCAGTCAATTCAAATAGGAGTCAATCACGATCGATAGATACTTGTTATGTTGTTGCCCGATAGTTGTTGTGACACTCTTTGATCTGGTGTAGAAAAGTAGCAGTATAGATCACTGCTCTCGGCCAAATTTTTTCGTTAAAACTTGCAAGTATTTATCACGAATAGACATCTTAAAATGGTGGCATTTTCATACAATCTTACTGAACGATTGAAAGTGATTTTTCTTCCGGGAGAGTATTTCCCGGTTCTGGTGATAGAACCGCGAAGCCATTATTCAGATGACTCATTACTCAGATTTTTTGATACTGACTCTTACAACAATGCAAATGTTTGACCATAGCTCGGAAAGACAATTACAAAAAATTATGCCACAAACTTGTTAAAAAGTTTTATTATATGTTCAATTGAATTGATAAAACATGTAAACAACTAATTGCACTTTAAAGTCATATTGCACTAGATGAGATTTTCTTGGCTAAGCTACTGAGGTGAGTGACTAAGACTACTGCTGGGCGTTGATTTCTGCTTGATTTTGTGACAAGTCATTGGACTTATGCGCTGAGGGCAACCGCTTGGCACCAGATGTTGTCCTTGGACACGACGCAGTAGCCGTCTCCGCTGGCGCTAAGGCGGAGCTTCGTCGGCTGGTCTTTCACCTGAAAATTGGCAATTTTATTCTTAATTTGGAATTTTGTTTATATTTTGCACCAAAATTAAGAATTTCTTCCAAAATTGAGAATTTTATGAAATTTTTTCCAAAAAATATTCAAATTTTTGAATTTGAATCACTGCTCTGTTCGAAATTTTCGATAAAAATTTGAAATAGAGGTTGATCTGCACTTTTGGAAAATGAATCGAGCTTTTATCTTGCTCCGAATTTTCAGAAATCCAAAGAAATTATGTTCGGTAATTCAGAAATCAAATTTTCACAGGTCGGCGAGATCAAAGAAAGTCATTGAAAACAGGCGACTTTTGTCCATTTTCTCACCTCATGGGATTTGTTCTGAGAGCACATAACCAAGAATGGGTGTCCGGGGTATCGGGCCTGGAAAGCTGTCTGGATGGCGTTGGCAGAGGTGGTCGCGTCTCTGTCAGTGATTTGCTAAATCATTAAAACAATTTCAATTTCAATTATAATGTCGTCAAAGCATTTGTCATTACCGCATCCATGAGCGATCGCCACTCAGCCTGAGGGCATGGGATGCTCTCATCTTTCAACAATTTCTTCACGACTTGTTGCTCGCCAGCCTGAACTTTTTAAAATGGATGAAATCCATAATTACTATATTAGATTTAATTGATAATCTCTATCGCGTGCCAAATCCAAAGATGCCAAGAGTCTACCACTTTTCTTAGGTTAGAACAAAGATTATGATTTAGTAATAACAGACATAGCCCAATTCACACCTGTGATTGCGATACAAGATTCTAACTCTAAAAGCGCTGAGCTGATATTTTGGACTGATCCATGAAAAATATCGACACATTTTTCGATCTACCAAATCCTTGACTTTTGTGTAATCGTTCAAAGGTTTTGAAGAAAACACTCACCTCTCTCTTCTTCCTTCCACATCCTCCTCCGCATCCGCCACCGCCTCCGCAACCACCGCCGCCACCACCGCCGCAGCCACCTAAACAATATTACAGACTAGCCGGCTAACGCCGGCTAGTCGTCGGTGGAGTCTATACAGTGGTTAAGATTGGATGCGTTGGACTATAAATTGGTATTCGCTACGCGAAAAGATCTCGACCTTCGGTCGTCTAGAGCTTTATTTTATATTATCCTGGTGAGTATGCTGTGTGATATTGTGTGCTGATAAGACAGTTGTGGTAACGGGTGGCCAACCCTCACTCTGTTTGACCTTGAATCGATCCTCAAACAGCGCGTCACTCTTTAGGGCTCACATCAGAAAGATTTTGGCTTACAACCCAATTTTGGATATATGTTTATTCTATACGTTACAGTTAATCTTTAGTTTCAGTTAATCTTGATTCCAGTGGTACGCCAGCGGAAAATTCGAAAAGTCATAGGTCCCCACACAAAAATCGGGCCAGTCAAATCCAAGCCCATCCAGGATTGTGTTTGCTGGCCAGGGTTGAACCCGGGCGGCATCAATCAAATCGAGATTTACAACGATAGTCAACAGTCCAAAACTAAGTTTAAACGGAGCTTATGAAATTATCATTTAAAATATAATGAACTTACATCCGCCACCGCCTCCCATCGGCAGACCGAATCCTTCGACATTGGCGATCAGAGCGATGCACAGGACAGCGAGGCAGATGAATGTTGAGGATTGCATTGTAAACGGGAGTTTACTAAAGGTCAAAGATCAAGGTATTAGAAACATGTTTGATACAGAAATTCGAATGTTTGTCAACGTATCCAATCTGGAGCAGGCATGGTAGCGCGGGAAAACCAAATTTGAATTCAATAATTTTTTTCTCAATTTTTTACCGTGTTCGGCTATTTTCTGATTGTTCCTACCCCACCGGACCGGGGTACGATCTATCGATTGCCGCTATCAAAATAGGGTATATCGCCACAAAAAATGGGTGGTTTGCCCTATTTTTTCACTATTTCACAATAGGTGTTGCGAAATAACGGAAAAATAGGGTAAACCACCCATTTTTTGTGGTGATCTACCCTATTTTAATAGCGCCAATCGATAGATCGTACCCCGGTCCGGTGGGGTAGGAACAATCAGAAAATAGCCGAACACGGCAAAAAATTGAGAAAAAAATTATTGAATTCAAATTTGGTTTTCCCGCGCTACCATGCCTGATCTGGAGTCAAATTTTCTCCTATTACTTCGCCTTATCCAGAATGAAATGACCCCTACTCATTTTTGATGAGATAATATCTAAAGCAATCTTGTTCTTAAACCACATATTGATTTTGAAAAGGGTAACAGAAATGCCTTTCAATAGAAATTTGGCAACCTCTTTGGAAACATTCTCATCTCTGGAAATTTGAAACATAGCTTAAAAAACGCCTTATTTAAGACAATTAGACCCGTAAGAATCTCATTTTTTCTCTACCGATTTTATATCTCCCCTTTTTTGGATATTCCTATTTTTGATAGCGCGAAGGAAGAGTAGTCAGAGTACTTTAGAAGGGACTAAAATCCCTGATTCAAGAACAAATTTTGAAGGTCGCTCCTAGATTTGACCCACTGGACACTTGGGAGGTGACAACAGAACAACAATAATGAAACTTGGGCTCCTTGTGAAACTTTAAGCTCTTATATGGAGCCTATATAATCTGACACCGAGCTGGATTAAGAAGCCGAGCTCAATGAATATTCTGCTCCCAACCACGTGTTTATATATGGCAGCTCATGCTTAGGCTTCCAGAAAAATACACACCTTAATCTGGTTTGAATCAACTTGAAACCACTCCATTTTTATTTGGTATCTGCTCGTTCCGCGTTCCTGGTTTTATGCACAGATCGTGTGAAAAACGCAATGACCGATCCTTAAAGTGTTTGTCAAGAAAATCAGCTGGTGGTATCATCTTGGGAGATCCCGAGATCTAACGGGTGGCGAAACTTGATTTTCCTTTGGGGATGATGCACTTCCATTTTAATCCTCTGGATGATCCTTTGAGGATGCGCCTTTGAAGATAATAGGAGTCGGAAATTGATGATAACAAGCGCGAAGAAACCGCAAATGGCGGTCAGCGAAAGACCGAAGATCCACGATCTGAACAACGCTGCAATTACAAATTAGTGATGACACACTAAAAACAATTCTGGACAGGTTCGCTGCAAAAGCGATCATAAAATAATGCGGTGTGATCAACACCCCGGACGAAAAATCCTCCCGGATAGAATCGCATTTCTCGAATCGAACATTGGCAAAGGTTTTGTCATTTTTTTCTGCGATTTGGTTTATCCGGGATTATTACCTGTCCATCAGCATAATTCTTCTACTCTTCCCTGACAAAAATCAATTTAATATGATGGCTCCAGGTTTGGGACGAGCTATGCACTCAATAAAATTATAAGTATCTTGCTGAAACGATAATTTTAACAAAAATCCCTTTTTAAGCACAGCAGAATTTTCTATGACGAATTTTTCAACATGCTGACCTCTGGTCAGGTAAAAGTAACACCTTTAAGTTTTTCCAGGAAAATTTCTGCGAGATTTTTTAATAAAATAAAATCAGGCGATTACAAAATTTACCTACTGTAATAATTTATAAGTGTCGAAATTCGTCGAAAGTTTGCTACAAATTGGACTATTTTCTTGTAAGTATAAAATGTCCCAATTATGACATTTTCTCTGCGCAAAATATTTTTAACTTTCTATACGTTAGCCGATTTTGAACATTTGACATGACATTTTTCAATTCCTTCTTTTTTGATATTGCTTCTGATCTGATGATATATTATAACAAGCAAATATTGGATACATTTAAAGACGATACACGAAACTTGTTTCGAGATTTTGCATCACTTGTAATTTAATTATTGCGCAAACCTAATACGATTAGTTTATCTCATCAAAGGCACGCTTCAGTGAGCCAATCAGGATGAAGAAATGGGCTTCGGTGAGAGACACTTGATTCCTCAATAATAGACAAGAAAAACCTTTTTAAAACTGCTTGTCAGAAACTGGCTGCCGCGCACCTAGAAATATTCTGGATTTCGGAATGTTGGCAAAGCTTATTATATGGGTAATATTTGTTTTGTTTACTTTTCTAAATATGAGATAGATTTTTCAAATTTTAGCCAATTTTGATGAAGTGTATTTTTTTACTAAATAGGGTAAGAGTAATGGGGAAACCCTATTTATGACGCAAATATTGGCCACACACTCATCTACAACCCCTTAGGGAGTTGAAGAAGGTAAAAAACATTTCATCAAACTTGACGTCAATCTAAACTAATGAAGATGTGTGATATGATCATTTGTAGATGATCCTAACTAATGAAAAGGCATCTAGAGATTACACGTCTATAAAGTTTATAATAGACAAACAGACGATGAACAATTCTAATTGGAATACAGTTCAAAAGTCTAAGAAAAAATATTTTGATATTCTCTTGATTCGGAAAGAAAGTCCTTTTGGATTTTTTAAAGTCAAAACTCTCTTGGAAAAGAACGCCGAATGAGATTTGGTTATATAAACTTATAATAAATAAAATTGACTTTCCCACAAACCAATAATTTCGCCTTTAAAAGTTGAGAAACATGTTCGCACTCTGAAGGGTTCAAATTACCCCCGGCAGATTTCTAGTCGCCTTAATCGCTCGGTCACATCTGTACACGTGGCATTTGGCTGATGATTATATTTTCGTCATTAAAATGACTTAATCTATTACTAAACAATAACGGAAATATTGATGAGGCATTTTAAAAATTAGTTTTAATCTCAATCATAGACAAGAAAAATCGTATCAGGTGCCTTATTATGAACACTGCCTGAGAAAAAAGGTCACTTCAGTGACCTCGAAACCTACAGGATAAAGAATTTGAGCGAAAACTGACAAAAACGAAAATGCGCGGAACGCCAGACATGATCTGAATGCCAGCATTACCGTATATCCAATGCATACCAAAACTTTTTTACAACCTAATATCATTTCGAATCAATTTGGATATTTCCTAAGCCATCTATCGCATGCGCGGTCATGGCCGAGTGATTAAGGCGACAGACTTGAAATCTGTTGGGGGTGACCCCGCGTAGGTTTGAATCCTGCTGATCGCGGAATGTTTTTATGTTGTTTAAGTGCCATTTTTCTAAGAATGAACCCATAAAATTTTGGTCACCAATATTTTTCAATGTATAATAAAAGTAAAATCTCTCAGCTTTAACAAAGGTAAGGTTGAGGAAATTGGAGCACTAGGAGACATAATAAATGGGAGCTATATTTGGGGTTTATCTAACGGGACACTGTCTTCAATCAGTTTTCCAAATTGCGGCCCGTCATACCCCCTCGATAACCGAGTAGTGTCTTCCATAAAATTGTGCTTTCAGATTTTCCCTATTTTTTTCCTATGTCTCGGACCATTCAGTTATATTAAAAATTAGTACAGCATGCTGTTTTGCTGTGTTTCTTTATCGCTGGATTTCTTACTTCAAAACTGTTCGCTTCCGAAAATTTGACTGACGCGCGTATGGTTTCCAAGTATGACTTGGAAACCATATTAAATTGGTAAGATTTTTAAACGGGGAAAGATATATGAAATGAATAGAATATGACCAAAAGTTTTTGTTTTAATCAAAATAAAACCAAGGATAAAAGAGTCGGCCGCTTTTCAACATAGCGCTATTTCCAATTGCAACATGTTTAGGATATAGTAAATTCGGCTCATATAAAACGAGTAAATAAACACTCAAAACATTTTTTGTGTGTTTCAACAGGCATTAACTATATGAAAAACGCAATTAAAAAATGCGCAAACATTAATGGACGCGGAATGCCGCCTTTGAAATGAGCCTGTTGAAGAAAGCCGCTGTTGTTTGTTATCGCTAATAAATTGGTATGATTTTTAAATTTTATGCTGTTTTATTTTATCGGATAATACAATGATGCTTAGGAGTCATTATTTTGCCTGCCGGGAATCATTCTAGATTCGATTTTTGGACATTTTTCGCAAAATTTTTGAAAATTTAAACCAATTTTGAATTCCCGCCACAAATTTCTTGGGAAAATTTAGAATTTTTTGGATTTTTCTGATTTTTTGGCAATTTTTGTCATTTTTGGCCATTTTTTTTTAAATTTGCCAAACAATGGTAAAATTTGTACTAAAAATTCAAATTCGCTCCAAAAAATTTGAATTTCCGGCAAACAATTTGAATTTTTGGAACATATGGAAAAAAAAGCCATTTTCGAGGGAGGTAATTAGAGGGGAGGCGCTAATTTTTCAATGTCCCTCCAGAGGAGGTTAATTAGAGGGGCTGATGAAGAGTGATTGAAAATTTAGCAAAAATTGCATTTCTTGCAAATCTTGACTGTCCTCAGTCGACATCTGAGAATGATAACTCCAAGACAAAACTTGGTTCTACAAAACTTCTCATAAAAAAGACAAGAAACGGGTGCTAAAAGTCTGTTCAATAGTGGAGAAAAATTTCTAACTTCCCAATTTTTGATTTATTCAGAGAAAAATCGGGATTCGAAATACCTGATCCAAAATTTCCGTCTTCCTTGATTTTGAGCACCGTAAAAAAATTAAAGTAATTTTTCGGCTGCTTTCTTCTCGAACTATGAAATCTTATCTGCTCGCATCCAAAAGATAACACTCTAACCTGACACAGTGATCTTGGCCGACACTGTGGAATGTTTTGTATTTGAAAAATACAAATCCCAAGGAAATAACAGTTATTTATTTTTAACACTAAAAACAGAACGAACGCAAATACGGTTTATTATTTACTCAACGCCGTAGATTCCACAACGGGGCAAAAATTCGTTCCTTCCGCGCATTCAATTTTTCCTCATTTCCCTCATCGACATCCATAACTGTTCCAATGAAAAGCACGTGTTGTTTTCGCGAGAAAAATCGGCATTTCCTGAGAAATAACGCTCGAGGCCAATTTGTATCAGAGTGTCTGTTAGTTCCAAATCGGTGCGAATGGTGAACTTTGGAATCTTGACCTGAAGGATTTTTAGCATTGATTTAATAAAACGACACCCAAAAATTCTTACAGAAAGCTTGTACTTAACATCGCGGGCTCTGGACTTTTTCTGTCGATAATCTTGCAACGGCTTCAGACGCAACCATTCTAGAAGCTTTTCGCCGTCCAAATCGTATACAAGTTTCAGAAGACCGTCACGTGATCGAGGTAGAAAGATGTACATGGATATTTCGCCGACGTCCATTTTGCGCCTCGACTTTTTCTCTAAATTTTAGAATTAAAATATCACGGCATAGTAACAATAGTGCAATCTCAAAGTTATTATCTTGATGCCAGATAATATCCCAAAACGACTCACAAATTCTTGCATTATCAGCTTCGTCTTGGAAATTATGATTTAATGAAAAAAGGTTAGTTTATTAGATTGAAAATTGATATTGTCAAAATGCTAGTCGTAAAAATTATTAGAGCGTGAAGTTTCAAGTAACATTTTATGTATTCTTGCTACAATAAATACAACTTACCATAATCATATTCCCCGTTTTTATAAGGCAAGCAAATTCTCTGCATCTCGTCATTTTCGTAATAGAAGTAACGGGAAGCTGTTACATTAGAAAATGTCATCATTTCCGCCTAAAATAACGCCCTTTAAGTTAGCATAAGGTCCGTGCATATTATACTAGTGCAAACCAGGATTCTCGGTTATGCTATACATTTATCGGTTGATGGAAATTCCCATAAGTTCCCCAGGTGAAACCCTATATGCTAGTTCTCCAAACTTATTATCATACCTTCTTTGTGTTTCCATTCAGAAGATGAAATTCATTTATGACGTTTGATGTCGGATAAAAAGGGTTCTTTCATTGTCCTTGAAAGTCGAGAGCATTCTGCAAGATCATCGGACTAATGCTTACATCACCAGCAGTTGACATGCATCGGCAAATGACATCTTTCAGGTTCCCTTTGGTGATCTCTTCCACAAACGTATTTATTTTCTAAATAAACTCCAACTACTATCGAATTTAAGAAATATTTTTATGAAATTTGATCAGACATGATGAAAGACATGTATGAAAAATTGGGCGAAATGCCAAATTAATTAAAAAGTTACCGCCAAGGATACGCTGTATAACAACATTATTGGGGAAACGCCTTTGGCGCGCGTTGGCATTCATTGCAGCGTTCAACTAGACCTAATTTTTTCTTATAGTCTAATGTTCGCCAATAGAGCATATACAAGAAAAGAGAACCCGCGGCTTCGCCGCGGACCACGCCCCAAATTCAGGATTTTCTGTGCTTCCGGGAGCCATAAATCCCGGAAAACGCAAATGTTCCCAGCGAGACCGGAATACACGATTTTTCGAAAACTGCATAAAAAATGACCCACTGGAACAAGTTATGGCCCCGGTCTTCAAATGTTCGTGTCCGTACCGAGGATAGCTCAACCTTACGGCAGTGATGATGTCAGTCGTTTAGAAATGGAGCCGACACGGCTGACATACAAATACTTCTCAATATTAATTCTGACCTCATCATGTATTTCTTATTGTTTTATGCATATCCAATAATTATACTGTTCTAACACATTACTATTACAGATCATAGAGTTTAAACCTCTTGGCATTCTGGTTTATGATGAATGAAATTTCAAATGTGGGGGAGAGTTCGGATGGAGGGCCTGAATTACAGAGTACGGTATATCCATATGAAAATTTTTCCTGTTAATATTTGCTTTACACATACCTTTGCAGTACCATGAGGATCACTCAAGTCCAACGAATCGAAGCAATCAATTCCATACAATTGCGTCACTTTTTCCTTGTAATCATCAAAAAGTTCGATTGAGACGTCGTAATAGATGTGATTGGCGTCGTGAATGATCTCTAACACGGATAATTGCTTGAAGACTGTTTTAACCTCCACGAAGTATGCCTCAATTTCGCCCAAGCTGCAGCCTGAAATTAAAAATGTTTGAAGCTGTTAAACATAGAATGAAACATTAAAGCTAAAGTTTGTTTCGTTGCTTTTAAAGGGTCTCTGTTGCGAGAGACTTCTGTTCATTTGGGGGAGAGACAATTAAGCTTCGGCTTAGCTTCGGTCATTTAAGACTAGGTTTAAGCCGAAGGGACCATAAACATCTTAAACGCTAGCTTTGGCTTAAATTTAAAAGGTTTATCCACTCTACCTAAGTCGCACGTGTCCGTCCCTTCGTTTGTCCGTCCCACGGCGTAACTTTTTTTGTACCCCCGATACAGAGGTGTGTGATAGCTCATTTTGTAGGTCTCGAGCTGGAGCAGATCTCGAAAAGTGCCATTTTTGTCCAAAAAGTGGCAAAAATGCATGTTTTTTACACTACAAAGTAAACTTTCCTCCGTTTATTGCAGTTTTGGTGTTAAACTGACCGTCTGGAGATGCCAGAACGGAAAATGTAAAAGTTTGGGAGCGGACCCCCCAAAAAGTGCCATTTTTGGCCAAAAAGTGGCAAAAATGGTCATTTTTTGCGACTGAAAACAAACCTAGGAAAAGGACCCAAATTTTGTCCCTATATAGCAAATCGACCTCCCTGAGTTCGAATCCGGGGTCAGAATTAACCCCGAAACCTTCCAGAATGTTCTAGAAGGTTTCGCGATATAGGGCCAGTACCCGCGGCGAAGGCCGCGGCACCCCACTCGTTCCTAAGCTAATGCGCGCAAGGTTTTATGTTACAATGTAACGCAAGGATTGTTACAGCCTAAAACTTCGTCTCCATAGACGAAGCGATGCAAATCATAGGGCGGTGCGGATCTTCCGGTGGCATATGTTTGGTGCGAATTCAACCAAACAGAGGAAATAAAATTTTTTATAGTAAGGAGTGATTGTCCGTCTGTCCCCTTTTTGCAACTTTCTGTGTTCCCCTCCTTTTGGGACGCATGATAGCTCAAAATGCTCCCCTGGGAATGCTAAGAACGAATCCGGAAAAAAGTTTGCGCATTTCTCAAAAAGTGCACTTTTTTGCCAAAAAGTGCCATTTTTGCCAAAAATGGGCATTTTTAAACCAAAGCATATATGCGGCTGATTTTTTGCACCCGGGGGTTTTCGACGGTGCTGAATCGGAATCCGGACTCCGTTTTTGGAACCGTTACCCGCGGATATCCGTTTTATGAATTGGGCGTGCCAGTGCCGTAGGCATCGGATTACAGCTCCTCGGGCCGAAGGCCCGAGGTGCCTTAGGCACCGATTACAGAAATGAAATCACTGAAGAAATAGCTTCCCGTTTTGTAATAGGCAGTAATTTGTTTTAAAAATATGAGCCAATTCTTATAAAACTTGGGATAGCAAAACAGAGCACTGAAATTTGATAATCTGCAATATGAGTTTTTTTTAGATACAAAATCATAGCTTGTTTGCGCCCATTTATTGAAATTCAGCACACCCTTTCTTTTAGTTATTTGTTCTGCATCGCTTCAATTTCAAAAGAATACACGCGCCAGTGATAAATATAAATGAGAGTCTAGTTGTGTGGCGCATACAAAAGAAATCATCAGTTTTAGAGGCTTTGTTTAGTCCTTGTCTTCTTTCCAAATTCTCAATTTGCACGTTTTGTGAAGCAAATTTTACCTACACAATCCAAATCCCATTCTCTCTTTCAAAAAAAGGAAACAACGCTCCCATTATCAAAATTAATTAATCAAGATTAATTTTATCAACTTTAGACCGGGTTTCCACTATTTCAGAAAAACGATCGCAGTTTTGAATTTAAATTTGCGTTCCTTCTGTACTCCCGCTTTTTTCTCTTTGTGTCTGGCATACTCTAAAAACGTATGTAAAAACACTATGGAGAGAAAGCAAAAAAAGATGCAAGGCACGAGAGAGAAAACGAAATTAAGGCTCCAAAAATTCTTTCACAACGCTTAAAAATTTCAACGTTATTTGTCTCGAGACGAAACTCAACTTCATTCATCCAGCGATCCAACCAAAACAAGTTAGATGTTGAGCACTAGTGGAGAGACACACTTTTACAGCAATATAACCAAATCCCAGTGATGTCAATAAAAAATGTCTATGATAAACTATAAAAAAGCTGAAAACTATAGTATAGATACCTTTATTGAAATAAAAAATTTGGCCGTTTACAGTGGAGGAGGACGGCTGCAAAGGCAAAGTGTGTCTCATGTTACTTAATTGGTTCTTTATCGATAGGCTTTCTAAAAACCTGAGTCACCACTCATCTCGCAGCTAACAGTGTCCCCGTTAATACTACACACAAATTAAATTGCTAGATTCAGAAAATTTATACGTTTCATTGATGTCAGTGACACGACCCGAGAATGCTGATTTCGTTCGAATTTGACAAGATGTGTCTCCGAAAATGCTCCAAATGTTTTGTACATGTGCTTATTTTCTTAAATGATCTCACTGGGAAATTAAAGCGGACAGAATTCTGAACATTTTTGTTTTAACTCGAAATTTTTTGACACAGTTTTATGAATTTTGGAGCTATCAAAACCGAAAAATTTTCCGACTTTGGCAAAAATCTTAATCTACCACACTTGGCCAAACATCCTAGGATTTTCGCTACAATGTTCAGAATGCTGTCCTCTTTAATTTTCCAGTGAGATTATGTAAGAAAATAAGCACAGGAACAAAAAATTTGTAGCATTTTCGGAGATACATCTTGTCAAATTCGAACGAAATCAGCATTCTCGGGTCGTGTCACTGACATCTGAAACTTATCGATTTCACCCTTTTCAAAGGCACTTCTTGCTGAGCTTTTATCCATGTTCATTTTGATAGTATGAAGCATACAGAAAAGAGAACGCAAAACACTAGAGAGAAGATAAACTTTTTTCATACATATTTTGCGTTGTCCGGCATGCTAATGAACAATTCTTCGACCAAAAACCACCAGATGATTGCACAAAAAACGCGGTATTTGCTTCAATGTTGCTAATTGGTCAGCATTTCTTACTGAAATGTTCCTAAAGCCTTCGGAAGTATTTATTGACGAATCATACATTTTCATAGAAGAGATACAAAAATTGAAAATGACAAACAAAAGGAAATATACAAAAGGAAAGTTGTTAACCAGTAGAGCGTTTTCAACACTGTTTTTAATATGCATTTATGATACTTTTAGGAGAGGAAAGTTTTTAACGAGTGTAATGGATTTAATACCTTTTTTATGCAGAAAATTTTATAGAATGATATTTTAACAAGTATAATGAATTTTTATTCAGTGTACCAATCTTTTCGGCTTCAAGCAGTGTTCAATTTCAATCACTGTTTTACTATGATCTCTTTCCTACTAGAATATTTTGTCGTCGGGTTCGATATTCTTTTATGGAACCATTTGTGTTAAAATGTTCCCTCAATTCAATAGTTTCATGATATATAGACTGCTTTAACCATATTTCATTGGCTGTATACAAATTTTATTTTACGACATTTCACTCTCATTTTCGAATTATCTATTGATCGCTAAATCAACAAAAGTCTTCGATTGTTTTAAGCAGTCTTAAAATGCTGTTTTGCAATGGTCCCTTTTCTCACTAGAATATTCCGTCGCTGTATATTCTTTCATAGGCGCACACATCCATTTGTGCTAGAATGTTCTATGAGTTGATTCGCAGTGCCTATGATTACCAAATCTTCATACAGCTCTTTCACATTTGTATTTCAAAGAAAGCGTTTTCGTTTGCTCAATTTATTTTATTTCCTATTTATTGTGTACAAGGGACTCAATCCCCTATATAATTGCAGTAACTCGATTTTTCTGCTTCTGTCCCACATTCAGTTGATCTCACATTTGAGTCACATTTGAGCAGTGCTGAAGGATAGTCTAAATGTGACTCAAATGTGGATTTTGTTAAATGTGGGACACATTTAACAGATTTCACATTTGAGTCACATTTAACCCTATGCTACAGCACTGTCTCGATATCGAGTTACTGCAAGAGGAAGTCAACACATTTGAGACACATTTAATATATTCTCTCTCTAATTTCCTATCGTCTTGTTTTAATCAATTTTTTATAGGAAATAATACGAAATTTAGTAAAAGTAAAATATGTTTGATAGGAATAATGATGAAAATTTTCCAAAAATTTATATCCAGGAAAAATTATAAAATTATAAAATTTTTTAGGAAAAATTAATAGAAAATTTAAAATTATTCCCAGGAAAAATTTTTGAAAATTATCCAAAATTTTATGAAAAATTTTTAAAATTTTCTTTATATAAGGAAAAATATAAAAATTCCTTATATTCCCAAAATTGTGGAAAAATATCGAAAAATATCCCAGGTTATAGAAATTACAAATTTTACCCAAAAAGGAAAATATTTTTTCCCGGAAATTGATGGTTATCCAAAAATTTATATCCCAGGAAAATTTAGAAAATCACTTATCCCAGGAAAAATTTTGGAAAATTATCCAAAATTTATATCCCGGAAAATTTTTTCCCAAAATTTATATCACAAAAAATTGATGGTTTCCAAAAATTTTATCCCAGGAAAATTTGGAAAAACCGAAAATTTATTCCCAGAAAAATATGGAAAAAATCCGAAAATTTATATCCCAGAAAATAAAGAAAATGCCACATTTATATCCAGGAAAAATTTTAAAATTATCAAAAATTTTTCCAGAAAATTGATAAAATTATCCAAAATTTTATCCCCGGAAAAATTAATAAAAATTATCACAAATTTATATCCCAAAAATTTTTGGAAAATTTCCAAAAATTTATATCCCAGAAAATTTTTGGAAAATTATCCAAAAATTTATATCACAGGAAAATTGATGGAAATTAAAAAATTATATCCCGGTTTGGGAAAAAATCCGAAATTTATATCCGGAAAATTAAAAGAAAATTTCCACAAATTTATATCCCAGGAAAAATTTTAAAATTATAAAAATTATTCCAGGAAAAATTGATGGAAAATATCCAAAAATTTTATCCAGGAAAAATTAATAAAAATTATCACTTATATCCCGGAAAAATTTTGAAAATTATCCAAAATTATATCCCCGGAAAATTTTTGAAAATTATCCAAAAATTTATCACAGGAAAAATTATGAAAATATCCAAAAATTATATCCAGGAAAAATTGAGAAAAATATCGAAAATTTATATCCCAGGAAAAATTAATAGAAAATTTCCAAAATTTATATCCCAGGAAAAATTTTGGAAAATTATCCAAAAATTTATATCCCAGGAAAAATTGATGGAAAATTATCCAAAATTTATATCCCAGGAAAAATTAATAGAAAATTATCCACAAATTTATATCCCAGGAAAAATTTTTGGAAAATTATCCAAAAATTTATATCCCAGGAAAAATTTTTGGAAAATTATCCAAAAATTTATATCCCAGGAAAAATTGATGGAAAATTATCCAAAAATTTATATCCCAGGAAAAATTGATGGAAAATTATCCGAAAATTTATATCCCAGGAAAAATTAATAGAAAATTATCTGAAAATTTATATCCCAGGAAAAATTTTTGGAAAATTATCCGAAAATTTATATCCCAGGAAAAATTGATGGAAAAATATCCGAAAATTTATATCCCAGGAAAAATTGATGAAAAAATATCCAAAAATTTATATCCCAGGAAAAATTGATGGAAAATTATCCAAAAATTTATATCCCAGGAAAAATTTTTGGAAAATTATCCAAAAATTTATATCCCAGGAAAAATTGATGGAAAATTATCCAAAAATTTATATCCCGGGAAAACTTGATGGAAAAATATCCGAAAATTTATATCCCAGGATAAATTGATGAAAATTATCCAAAAAGTTATATCCCAGGAAAAATTGATGAAAAACTATCCAAATTTATATCCCAGGAAAAATTTTTGGAAAATTATCCAAAATTTTATATCCCAGGAAGAATTGATGGAAAAATATCCGAAAATTTATATCCCAGGAAAAATTTTTGGAAAATTATCCAAAAATTTATATCCCAGGAAAAATTGATGGAAAAATATCCGAAAATTTATATCCCAGGAAAAATTAATAGAAAATTATCCACAAATTTATATCCCAGGAAAAATTTTTGGAAAATTATCCAAAAATTTATATCCCAGGAAAAATTGATGGAAAATTATCCAAAAATTTATATCCCAGGAAAAATTAATAGAAAATTATCCACAAATTTATATCCCAGGAAAAATTTTTGGAAAATTATCCAAAAATTTATATCCCAGGAAAAATTTTTGGAAAATTATCCAAAAATTTATATCCCGGGAAAAATTGATGAAAAATATCCAAAAATTTATATCCCAGGAAAAATTTTTGGAAAATTATCCAAAAATTTATATCACAGGAAAAATTGATGAAAAATTATCCGAAAATTTTTATCCCAGGAAAAATTGATGAAAAATTATCCAAAAATTTATATCCCAGGAAAAATTTTTGGAAAATTATCCAAAAATTTATATCACAGGAAAAATTGATGAAAAAATATCGAAAAATTTATATCCCAGGAAAAATTGATGAAAAATTATCCAAAAATTTATATCCCAGGAAAAATTTTTGGAAAATTATCCAAAAATTTATATCACAGGAAAAATTGATGAAAAATATCCAAAAATTTATATCCCAGGAAAAATTGATGAAAAATTATCCGAAAATTTATATCCCAGGAAAAATTGTTTTTATTTTAGGATCCTATTTATTATATAGGATTATTATAATAGAATGGATTATATTATGGATATAAAGAATTATATTATAAAGAATCCTATATAAAATTTTATTATTTTTGGCATTTTATGCCAAAAAATCACTTTTGTACCAAAAACAGTCATTTTTGTGCCCAAAGTGGCCACTTTTGTGTAAAAAATGTCATTTTTGTGCATAACAACTGTCATTAGGAATTTGTGGAACAAAATTTTGTAAACTGTTAGCAAAATATGGCGATTATGGGCACAAAAATGACAATTTTTTAAACCCTGCCCGAGTGTCAAAACTTAGTGAACAACCTAATATCTACATTGTTCTCATTTACATTGTTTTGGATGTTTGAAGTGTTTAAGACATTGAATATTGTTCCCCTCCACAATCGCATTTCGTATACAAATATATTTATCCCTAACTATATGGAATTACGAACTGTTACTGACGCGTTTTCACCCTGCCCGCTGATTTTTGGTTCTGTAATTGAAGATTTGTAATCTTATAAGTTATCACACCGCTGATTCTGAATTAGATTATACGTATATATAATATTATACGTATATCTAAGATACTGATTAGACTAAGTCCCCCTTAAGCCTAAGTACTTCGTTATGCCCTTATAAGGGTTGTTTAACCTAAAGCAAATTCCTATGGTTGCCATGGAACCATTAGAAGATGAAAATTTGAGGATGAATCTGAATTTTTGGTTCTGTAAATGAAGATTTGTACTCTTATAAGTTATCAGCCCCGCTGATTCTGAATTTCAGGTCTGTTATGATCATGCTTTGTTGTGATTATTTCTTTATGATTTGGCTCTGTAAATGTTCTCCGACCAGAAATGAACGTCAATCTGACGTGGTAATGATGGATTATCAATAAAGAATTTATTGAGGGAGAGGGGTAATTTCGGTGTCCAACTCAAAACAAATGTAACAAAATTTGTATTCGAAATTGAGTTAGCTAAGGGCCCAAGATGAAACAAGCTCAACACCCCCGAAACCCATTGACATGATGGATATTTTCAAATGAGCGAAATTATATTTGTGGGGTTTTTCTGATTACCATAATTGTATGGGGTGACATCACCCCAGTTGGCGGCGGAATCGATGTCCCCCTCCAAATGGATGCCCCCAACTGGTTTTACCCCTAGTGTCCTTTTTTTAAAACGCTTTTTTACCCTAAAAATGCATTTTTTGCCCTAAAAATGCGTTTTTTGCCCTAAAAATGACATGTGAAACATCCCTGGTAGCGAAATAAGACCATGAGAATGGAAATATTCTCTCCCTATTTTCATGGATTTTCAGATTGTGTTCTGAATTTCGAAGCTTCCTCGAGAATAATCAATCTCTCTAATGCCTTACCACATTTCCACTGAGCACGTCATAGAACCGCTCAATTAACTGAACTATTGTGGATTTGCCGCAGCCACTGGTCCCGACCAACGCCACCGTCAAACTACAAATTTGTAGTTTGTAGTCAAAAATGGTACACAATCCACCGTCTGTCCAACTTTGGCGTCATCCCCATTTTATTTTCATTCCCAAATCAAATTGCCTGTGTACAAATTCATAACCCTCAATTTTACTCTCAATTTTAGCATATCTGATGATCGTCAATTATAGAAGTTTTGTTCGATTGTTTTAAGCAGTCTTAAAATGCTGTTTTGCAATGGTCCCTTTTCTCACTAGAATATTCCGTCGCTGTATATATATACAACCGGGTCCAATCAAAAGTGCCCCCCCCTGATTTCGTAATGTAAACAACGAGGCAGTCGCCTCTCCTTGTTTACAACTTTACATGTAATGTACATGTAAAGTTGTAAACAAGGAGAGGGGACTGCCTCGTTGTTTACATTACGAAATCAGGGGGCACTTTTGATTGGACCCGGTTGTAGTATATATATATATATAATAATATTCCGTCGCTGTATATTCTTTCATAGGCGCACACATCCATTTGTGCTAGAATGTTCTATGAGTTGATTCGCAGTGCCTATGATTACCAAATCTTCATACAACTCTTTCACATTTGTATTTCAAAGAGCGTTTTCGTTTGCTGAATTTAAATTTTTCAGCTTAATCCCCCAACTCAATTTTGCTTTCGGAAAGAAAGGAAAAAGGGATATTTTAACAAGTTTTTTGTGGATTTAAAGAATTTTTATTTTTAAACAAGTTTTTCTTATTCCCCCGTTGGGACCCCAAACATTTCTTTTAAGCAGTTACTAGATCCTTTTTACTTACATTAACACCCTTTTTCCTAGCATTTCTGATGGCTTTCGGATAGGAAAGCTTTTAACAAGTATAGTAGATTCAATATCGTTTTTTATGTACCAGTCCTTTTTAAAATTAAAATTTGCATCGTAAAATTAATAGCAAATCTTAATTTCAATTTTTCTCGAAATTTTTTCCTTCTGAATACAAAATCTGATCGTGATCACTATATCCCAACTTTTTCAGCTTAATCCACCGGTATACTCAATTTTTCGCTTTTCGTTAAAATTGAAGTTTTTTGTAAAATATTGGTATATTTGGTAAAAAGACTTTTCGGTTGATTTAAAGCCAATTTTTATTCTTCTAAACAAACATTCTTTTCAGTGTCACATACAGTTCCGTAACCCATTCATTCTTCTTTCAAGCCGTACATAGCATCCTTTTCCATTACATGTAACTATCCTTTTACCTAGTATTTCTTTCGGCGTAATGTTATTTGACATATATCCTGCATTAATTTTTAGGTTTTGACTTAGTTCTTTTTACTCTATTTTCTTCTTTTATTACTCTATTTCTTTATGCATTTTCTTGCGAAAGCCCAGTGATTGAGATCCACCTAGTGATTAAGATCCTCCTCAATTTTGTGCAGGAGATTTTAGACAAAGATATTTTAACAAGTATAATGAATTCTTATTCAATGTACCAATCTTTTCGGCTTCAAGTGTTTCTCTACATCCGAGCCCAATGGAAGTGATTGAGATCCACCTAGTCCAAAGTTTAAAATATGTAGAGGTAGCCGTCTTCCTGCATAATCCCCATGTCTTTCTATGATGGTTAGAGTAACCAATTTGTGTGCCCATTCCTGTTTCTCTACATCCGATCCCAAATGAAAAAATTTACCTTCTTTAAGGTGAAAATGTTTGCGTAATGTTATTTGACAAATACTTCGCGTTAATTTTTAGGTATTGATTCATTTCTTTTTCTCGATATGCTATAGTTTCACAACACAAAAAATATTGTAAAACCTCTAAAATCGACTTCGAAACAAATGCCATTGGCCCCTAGAATGTTCAAAAAATACAAATTTTTCAAGGATATTCTTTTTCATTCATTTCAAATGGAATCTTATTTTAGAGGTTTTATCGTACAATGAAATTGAAATTAAAATCCGTTATCCAATTTAGAATGCCACCACCTTTGACTTTCATTGTAAACGTTTTCAACTTCCTCGACCGCAATGACCTCGAGATCGTCTCCAACACCGGCAACTATGTGAATCGAATTGTTCGAAAGCATTTTCCGTCAAAGCCGTACCGCTTTCTGAATGACGTAACAATGGAAATTTGTCGAGATGAAGATGGATTGACATTTAGTTTAAAGAAATATGCGGACGATGAAAGTTCAGGAAGCCAGGATGCGGAGAATCAATCAACTGGATATCTCTACCTTGATCCCTACAAAAATGAATGGATGGATGAGCACAAATATTTTGCTCTGGAAATAATGCGTCCGTATTTGAGCCAATTCGTTCGTTTTGGAAAAGCTTATCTGTTCTGCGAGGAACATCCATATACGACAGAAGATATGACGATTTTGGCATCCATATCTCACGTTTGGTCCGGCCGATCTCTATGGTTGTGCGTCCGCTGGAAGGGAAAAGAAAGTCAGCTGGAGCCTCCGATGAATTTCCGCAACAATGCCTCAAACTCGCTTCACAATATTCTATCGAATGATGCAATATTCAGGTAAACAATTGGCCGGTATGAGTTGCAAATTTTGGACTTGGTATCGATCAAAAAATTATTATACCCGATTATTATACACTAAATTATTTTAGAAACCGGCTAAAATATTAAAAACGGTAGGCTGTTAAACCGCTTGATTTAGTCAAAACTTTAAAAACTAAACTGTTTACTGTTAACTAAACAACATATGTTGGCTATCTTTAATTAAAACCGGTATTTTGGCCAAAAATGTTTAGAAGTGAAACGACCACACTTGGATAACTGGTCTTCTCCGAAATGGCCCGAGTATGGTATCAAACAACTCCCCAGGTCTTGCTGGTAACAGGAAAAATACTCCCAACCCGCTGAGATCCTTCTAAGACATTCTAGAATACTAACTCATTTTCTGAGGCTACCATTATTTGGGTCTCATTTTCTGAGGCATGCCATGTGTAATTACCTCATATTATAAGGCTATTATTAATTATTAGTACTTATATTCTGAGGCATGCCACTGTTAAACTCTATATCTGAAAGTGAATTGAAGTTGTAAAATGATGACAAATGCAAGAGACGTCATGAAAGCAGCGCGCAAATTCAAATGCGCATTTATTTTTACGTTTTGTACTATATATCGCCATGATCGTCTCAGACACCCATGGTACCTTTAGGAAAGTTACTCAGCTCTTCGAGTTGTACCGCTGCTTTCATGACGTCTTTTTTCGTCCTTTTGCATTTGTCATCATTTTACAACTTCAATTCACTTTCAGATATAGGGTTTAGTAACTTATATTCTGAGGTATACCGAGGGTGTGCAATGCTAACCTTTCCTAATAGTATTCATGTGTTTAAATTATTATTGAGTTTACCTATCAAATTACTATGGCAGATAATTTTAAAAGTAGTAAGAATGAAAAGTGTAGATTATATGGCATTTGCCGTTTCGACCCTAAATCTAGACGACAGATGATACTACATAGGTTGGGTCCTCATCAGTAGAGTCCTACGTAGTTTTGCAAATGATTTTCATTCTTACAAAAAGTACAGACTATAAATTTTTATATGGAAATTATTTTGGTAACCTTTGCTAACCGCCCCAATGCTAACCCCAATCCTAACCTTTGAAATAGAAGGGAGGTTAGCATGCTAACCCAGAAGGTTAGCATGCTAACCCACGCCGGTTTAATTCCCAGGAAAGTCGGTTATTTCCCACTATCTAATCGTGTCTCTCTTTCTCTGGCACCTAACTCAGAATGCGGCCAATAAAGAGCTAGTGTGTGGCGCCCCAATAAAACGCTCTCTTTGTATCACGTCTCTTGTATCTCCTCTTCGTTTCTGGTTATTGCAATGGTTATTGCAAATTATTTGGTTGGCAAAGGTTAGGAAAGGTTAGCATTGCACAGCCCTAGGTATACCATGCGTAATTAGTCTTATATTTATGCTTAGGTTTAGGCTTAGGTATGAGCTTACACTTAGTCTTAGGCTTAAGCGTGGCGCCATATATAGGGCTTTAGGCGCTGATTGCCGCAGAATATAAGCTACTTTTTACCTCATAATACGTGGTGAATGTTATTTTTTACCTCAGAATATGAGGTAATAATAATGAAAAACCTCAGAAAATGAGGTAGTGTTCTAGAATGTTCTAGAAGGATCTCAGCGGGTTGGGAGTATTTTTTCTGTTACCAGCAAGACTTGGGGAGTCGTTTGATACCATACTCGGGCCATTTCGGAGAAGGCTCGTTATCCAAGTGACCGCAGTGGAACAGTTGCTTCAGTATAAAATATTAAAAATACATATTTTAGCGCTCGATGCTTGGAGTTGCATGATGCTGCGCAATTCGTCTCTCTTCAAGACTACTCTCGGGTTTATACAGTTGATGTGCTTCTGCTGAAATCGTACAATGATGAACCTCTGAATATTGGAACTTTGCTGGCCTTGATCGAGCATAAACCTCAATTTCCGGAGAGTAAAACCGTATTCGTGGTGGATATCTCGACTTTTGAGACACGAGAGGCAGAAGTAATTCGCGAGGTACATTTTTTAGTCACACGTAATATGTTGAAATATCGTGAGTACAAGAGCACACTTTTTACGAACAAAACAACTTTTCCAAGAATTATATACCACATATATTTTATGTAGCTCAATATATGGGATTGTTGAATGTCATAAATCTATATTGATTTCAGAGCTTTTCATCTGCATCGACACCATGTCCGTTTCAATTAGTGATCAAGTAGCGAGGGTACACAGAAAGTTCTGGCTTTGTCAAAAAAGAAAGGCTTCACTTGCGGCTTAGGGAGATTAGATAGACGATGAGAGCAATGGAGAAAGCGAGGAATTTCGCCTGGAAAATGAAACTACGCGCGAAGTTCTGCAATTGAAGAATGTTGAGAAAGATTCGTTGTTTGTTACCAAAATCTGTGAGGACTGCAATCACGAGGAATTCCTTGAGAAATTGTATTTTAAATACATTCTTATCGAGCGATCTTGTTCCTAAATCGTTCATAATTACAATATTATAAATTTACTTGGTTCTGTAAAAGTTGATAAAAATTCACATTGATGTTTTATTTTCAAGTATTGCAATAAACAGTTTTAGCAATTGCAAATATCCAAATAACAATTGACGTAATAATTGGGCATTGTATTATTCGTCATTCATAGCTAACTAAAGATAAGCTAAGCTAAAACTTCATTAAGCAATCGCCAGAATAAAACTTTTGCGATCACTCCGCGTTTAAGATATTTATTTGCTTGTAGAAGATTTAAAACTCTAAAACTCTGATTTGAGACCATCAAATTAGTCACACACAGTTCATATTTGAGATAATTTTATGTTACATTCATGTTATAGTTTGAGGTATATTTGATAGTAGGTCTGGTATAAAATAAGTATTTTACAGGCAAAACAGAGACAAATCCAGGGCCTTGTATTTCTCATGTTTCGAAGAGAGCCAAATGGTGTTAATAGCTTAAAAACTACTACCAGGCGGGGACATATGTTCGTGCAAAAAGATCCTTATCAGTGATTTTGAATTGCCGGCACTGCGGTCGTTGAATGGAAGGCGGAGGCCCTCTCTCTTCGGCCGAATGAAGAGAGAGGGAAGAGACGAGAGACAAGCAGAGGGTGCGCCGCACACTAGCAACAAATTAAACTCTCTGCTTGTCTCTCGTCTCTTCCCTCTCTCTTCGTTCGGCCGAAGAGAGAGGGCCTCCGCCTTCCATTCAACGACCGCAGTGCCGGCAATTCAAAATCACTGATAAGGATCTTTTTGCACGAACATATGTCCCCGCCTGGTACTATCTCTTGCTCACAAAAGAAACCTCCTCTGGGACTTACATATTTTTATGGATAACGGACCCTTAAAAAACGCACTTTGCACTTTTTCCCATACAAGATTTAACTTTAGTTATACTCAGTCCAGTCAAATAGAAGAACTCACGTAATATTTTTTTACGCATGGCAAGTAAATAGAGATAAGACACTTCCCCAAGCTACTTTCCCTTTCCCCAAGGTTTTTCGTGCATTCAAGCGTGCATTCGTCATGCAAGCTTCTGTATTTGTTATGCATTCCCACGGCCAAAACCCTTAAAAACGCGTTTTTGCGTTTTGGCGCGAATTCAAATTTCGAATTCCAATTCTGACGTCAAATTCGGACTCAGCGCATCCAATTGACTTCAGTTGTACAACGTTTTAAAGAACTTTTTTATTTTGTTTGAAAAGCAGGATACAATATATGTGAACAAAGCGACGTTTTATGCTTAAAGGCAAGACTAAAATAAAACGAGAAAGGCGGCCCTTTTATAGTGGGCGGCCCTCGAGCAATTTCAAAATATTTCGAAATACAAAGCGCACAATTCGTGCTTATAATATGCGAGAGTATTGATATGTTTTTGATCAGTCGTGACATTCATTGCAATGGAGCGACATTCCCACAGCGCGATGCTCACTTCGGAATAATGGAGTCGAACGCACGGTTCAGTTGATCTCGCACTACGGACAATTGCTTTTCCAATTCGATTTTAGTTCGCCTGCGGACTTCTTCTCTGATCAAGTCTTTAGTCGTGTCAGACAAACGTTCTTCTTTTTCCTTTTTGTCCTTGGAATGGTAGTTTCCTCTCGCACTTTCATTCGAGGAATGGCTCTTTTTCGACTCTTTGCTTGAATGGCCCTTTTCTTCGGTTTTCTTCGGTATGCGGAATGGCTCTTCCTTCTTCTCACTCTTGGGCTCATCTTTGAGGGGAATTTTTTCCTCCATCATCTGTTTCATGGGCGGCTTCACAATGCCATGAGTCTCGTTCATGGCGGCCAAGGCGTCTTCGAGCGGCCCTTTTTGAGCTTCCTGGACCGAATGGGTTGGATGTTCTCCTTTGCCCTTGAATTTTCGGAGTCTGTCTTCCAGACTATTCCTCTTCTCAACTTTTGGTGTGTCTTCTTGTACAGCCTGTTCCGGTCCACACTTGGTGCTTTGATGAACTGAGCTCTCTTCACGTTTAGGAGGCATTTGCACATCTTCTTCTCCCTCATTCCGTTCCATCTGAGTTTCATTCAACAGGCCCTGTATGGCTGCGTCTTCTTCTTCCTTCTCAGGGTCCTCCATAGGACGGCAATAGCTTAAAGGCTTCCCTGATGGTCTCTTCGGCTTGATCTTATGTTCACTCTTCTCGTCATTGCGATAAAGTTTGCATTTTTTGCTGCGACTCGTATGTCCCGTCTCCCCGCATCTTCCGCACCGTTTCTTCTCTGGCCCCTTCTGCTTCTTCTTCAGTCTTTTGCTAGACTTCGGGCTCTGCTCATGATTTGATTCGGCTGTGGAAGTGGTATTGGTTGTGGATGGAGATTTTGACTTCTCACCATCATCAGATTCTTCAGAGTCATCATCCAACTCTTCAGCTCGAGCCAGGGATTCTTCATAAAAGCGCAGTTTGTCTTGGATCTTGGCCATGATCTTCGCCTTCTTCACCTTTGGTTCAGCCATGCCTGGAAAACAAAAGAATGTAATGGGCACAAAAGGAATGATCATTCTGCTTGCGGCTCTTCCTTTATGTACTTCCAGGGAGCTGTGATTCATTAGCTGGGCACTAGAGCAACTTCCAGCTACCAGGCATGCCAAAAGGCAGAGAACTAAAATAGTGCCCTTTTGCTGTGTGGACATCAGCCAAGTTCTTGTGCCCGGCGGGAGCATTGACCAGTCAATTTTTCGAGCATTCTCCGAGCCTTCGCCAATTAATGCTTCACGAGTGACCGATCGCTTAAAGGCCTTGCATGAACATTTGAACCCATCACGGATTTCTTGGGTCATCTCCTCTGCACATTTCTTGAGTAATTCTCCGATCATCTTTCTTCGGCTGCTACTCTTACGGCACTCTTCATAGACTTTGGTATTTGGAACGTGTGTATCTTCCAACTTCTTGCGGGACCGTTCGACCATGACTTCAGCAGCCAATTTCCTAGGTGGACAGGATTTTCCGCTTTTCTGAATTGTTTTAGTGCACACTGTCATGATTGCGGTTGCCACATATTGATCCTTCTTATCGGCAGATCGCTCGATATTCAATTGAGTGTAAGCGAACAGATCGATTCCAACGGCTGCGTCCAACATCGTGTTGATTGAATGCTCTGAATTGCGGTCGCACTCTGAAACACTTTCATCGCTGTCAGACTGGTTTGCCTCGCCCATTAAGTTTTCGACTTCTTTGTGGCATTCAGGATCGTCACTTATTTCGGGCTCATCCTCTGGTGATTCATAATCAGGCAACTCTGAATTTGGATTGGCCTCATATTTTTGCTTCAATTGTTCAATGACATCTGGGTACTGCTTTGGAACCATATGCAGGTTCCTGAGGAATTCCAGTGCTTCTCCTTCCAGCGATCCGTAAAGGCATGCCATTTTCCATTGATTTGAGGCTTCCTTCGCATGTACGATTGAATTGAAGTTTCTCCAGAACTCAGGCCATTCCGAGCTTTCTCCAGTGAATTCCGTCACTCCTTTGGGACATTCGGTTTCTAGGAAGCCAGTTTCCAGGTCAAGGATGACTTCGCCTTCACCAATGCTCTCAATTTCGTGTGCCTCTTGATTTGCTTCAGCATTGAGAAACCATAAGGTTGCTGCCTTTGCGTCTTCACTTGTGGCGGCATTGAGGTTTTCTTCTCCTTCTTGGACGTTTATTTGAGCTCCTCTATTCGTCAACCATGGGTTTGTGTCAACGTTGATCACTTCCATCGGAAAATAGGAGAAGTGTCCAGCTCCGCCTCTGACCATAACAAGAGACAAATCAGGATAGTTCAGGCTCCTGCTATGTTTGTTTCTGTAGTGCTCCAGAACAGTCACTCCTCCGAATCCTCGGTAGGCCTTCATGGTTCTTGCGCCACCCCAAGTGAGTCCTGCGATTCTGAGAGTGAAGTTCCTCTCCCGATTGTCAGGCATCTTTGGTTTCAAATGGTTCGTCTTCAGCGTTTGGCTGCGCAAGTGGTTCGTCCATCTTTGGCGCTCAGAGTGCTTCTTCAGTCTTCTTTGAAGATTGCGAACGTTCCCGCATCGCATCTTTTGAATCAAGTACTCGACAAGATTGAGGCAGCCAGGCATCTTCGTCTTCTGCTCGAATGGAGAAGTATGCTGGAATCTTGCGCTTTTATAGCAGTTCTCCATGGCGAGAAGGCACATCTGTGATTCATACTCGATTTCGCACCAATAGTGGATCCATGACTCATCTTTTGACTTCATGCATGAGTCATAAAGAGGTGAGGCACTGTGAGTCATGACAAAGATGAGCGCCAGCAGGATCCAGCGACTTGCTTTTCTCCATAGAATCAACATTGGATTGAATGACAGGAACATCTTCAGAACGAACAGTCCAGCGACAATTCCGAGTACGACAATAGTTGCGAAGATGAGCATGTTTCTCCAGCCCATCAGTGCATCCAGTATGGACCAAATGTCGAAGTCTATACACATTCCCCAGAGGCACGATTCTTCTGAGAATTTAGCATTTCCGTTCGTGGATTGGTATCCTTGGAGCATTCTTCTTGGCACATATCTTAGAGTTCCTTCGATTTTGAACGTATTTCCTCCTCCTGGACATTCAACTTCGCAATTCAAGTCAATGTCTGCTTGTTTGAAAGGCAGTACTGCTGAGTATGTCTTCTCTTCTTCACTGCATTCTTGAGTGAATACTGGTCCATCTTGGCATCGTACAGCGGCCAGTGCTTGTCCAAAACCAGTCTTGCATTTGAACGTGAATTCTCCACCAGTTCCGCAATTGTAGCAACCAGTGAGCTTGATCGGTTCAATGTTGCATTCGCTTTTATCCTCTACAGTTATGAGTTTTAAGTCTTGGACTTTCATAACCACTTGAACGGGTGCATGATGTGATTCTGCGAACACGTCTTTCCTGTCATTCCTCAGTTCGTACAAAGAGGCTTTGACTGGGAGTTTGCGTTCCGGATCTTCGAAGAAGTCTTCCAGTCTCTGATCACGGCATTGACAAGTAATTTGCTTCTCAGCTTGCTGACATCCTGAACATGAGTCTGGATCTATTGAACAGTTGAAGGCTTTTGCAGTTGCTTCGTCAACACAATGCAATTGTGAGTGAAAGTGATCCATTATGGCAACGTCTTGGCCATTTGTGACGAACTGCTCACTGAGTACCGGCGTTGGCGGCTGTGTTATCGCTATTGGAGTGAACGAAAATTCCTTCCAACGCGAAGTCAGTCCTGGGACCATCAAGAGGCTTTCATTTCTCATGCCTTCGTTTGTTTCTATCAGCAGCTGCAATTTGATGCGATATTCCCAGGCCGGACATCGGAATATTTCGAACACTGTATCCGACGTTGGCTTGGCATAAGTTCTGTAAAACAGACATGAGTATCCTGGGAGCACGCATCCGCATTGGAGAAATGCACAGGAGTTTATGCAAAATGAATTTCCAGGAGAGTCGCTATATTCGGCTAGCTCTTCAACTCGGCTTGTGGCTCGAACTTCAGCACAGCGGTCGTCCTCACAGGTTCCCATTTTCGGACATCGGTGACTGTATGCAACGTCCATATGGTACGATCGCGTCATCTGAACACTCTTCGGTATGCAATTGATCGTTACGGCTTCCATCATGATTTTTATGGATCCAATGATGTCCTCTTTCTTGTTTTTCATGAGAACACAAGTCGTTTGTCCAACTGGTAAGAGCGTCAGAGTCGTAACGTCTTGTATGGAGCAAGTAGTTCCATTTTTCGATTTTGAGCACTTCTCTTCTTTGGCTGCGATCGTAACTACTTCAGAACAACAGAATCCATTGGTGATCATACTGCAAATGATGGCTATGGCCATCAGATTCCCCCGAGAGAAGATTCCCTTCTTCCGCTTCTTGAATCGGAAAGGTTCTTCATCTTCATAACGAAGCAATATTTCTTCTTCGGAGTCGTCATGATGAAGTCTCGTCTTTCTCTTTCGTTTGAAACAGCAACATAGCCACTTGTAACAGAACTTCACATTGAGGAACACTGATCGCATCAGATTCAGTACACAGCAGCACAAGAGCAGTACGATCCACGCTCCAACTGCCAGGATGGCTATCGTCATTTTCGGCCGGCAATTGAGATTAGCCAGTTGTTCCCAGCAGAATAGACATTCTATTAGGTCGCATTCATCATTCGGAGGACAATGTAGATGAATTTTTCCTTCGATGCGTCTTCGTTTGGTCCACAAGTGAACATCACAGTAATATTTGTTCACTACGATTTCTTTTGGGAGTTTGACTTCTATGTTGTCTTCTCTCAAGTGCACTTCACACTCGACTCGATTGCAGCACGTCTCAGTTTTGACAATATGTTCTGGAACGTCGATCACTATTCCATATTCTGTGCAAGTCGCGGAACATTCCGGGCAATATTGAGGATTCTCCCAATTTTGTCCTCTTCGGGCAGTGACCATGCTGAACATAGACAACGTCATTAATGTGTAGAACACTGCATTGGCATTCACTGCTTTTGTCGTCTTCTTTCTCAAGTTGTAACGGCGTACTTCTTCTGGAATCTTCACAGTTTCTGTTTCAGGAACCGGTTGCTGCTCTTCCTGATCTGTTTCTTCTTCGAATACAGTTACAGGTATTTCGAGTGAATACAATTGACATATGGACCGGCGAAGAACATTTCCATTTGGCATTAGCACGTTCGCAACCCGGATGGAATTGTCAGAGCTCTTAGGGAGTTCGATAATTTTGCCCAATTTCCAGATATTGCGTGGCAAATTCTTCTCCTCAACCAGAACCACTTCATTGAGTCTTGGCTCACATCTGTTTTGGATTCTGGGCCTGACATGCATGCTCTGATTTCGTTTGCGCAGCATGGGTAAATACTCTTTGATCCAGTTGTCCCAGAATCGTTCTAGGTATTGAGTTGTGGATCTCCATGCTTCAACTGCTTTATCACGAGTCAATGTCACAGGAAGTCTCCATTCTTTATCCTTTCTGTCATCCTCATCAGGGCCTCGGAGAATGAGTTTGGCTTCGGGTTGAAGGAAGTCAACAGGCCGTATTGGAAGTATACCATCTGCTTCGGTTGATACGTATGTTATCGGCCTTTGGTTCAATGTTCCTTCAACTTCCGCAAGGAAAGTGTTCATCTCTTCGAACGTCAAGATTCGTCTTCCAATTGATTTCTTGAACGCGTCCTTCACCAGCGCAACGATTCGTTCGTAAATGGCTCCAAACCAGGGTGCCAGTTCTGGAATGTTTCTCCAAGCAATGCGTTCTTCAGCGAGATACTGTTGAACTTCTGGTTTCGCTTGATGCCCTTTCCAAACAGCTTTGAGGCAGAGTTCAGCGCTTTTGAACTGTGTTGCATTGTCAGAGAGAATTTTTGCAGGATTTCCTCGTCTAGCAACGAATCTTCTCAGAGCATTGAGAAAGGTCGTCGTACTGAGATCAGAGATGACATCCAAGTGCACAGCTCTGGTGGATAGGCATGTGATCAGAAGAATCCATATCTTCTTGGTCTCTCCTGCTGCGACACGGATCAACGTTGGTCCAAGATAGTCCAAGCCAACATTTTGGAACGCTTTAGAGATTTGAACTCGATCAGCTGGGTATGGTGGCATCTCTGGCAAAGCGAATGGTTTCGCTTTCACTTTTCTGCAAGCATAACAGTTGCGAAGCGCATTTCGAACTGAATTTCTGGCATGAAGCATCCAGAATCGTGAGAGAAACTGCGTCAGTGTTGCATCTACGCCACTGTGTTTCCCCATTTTGTGAATGTGCTGCACTATGAGTTCAGTAAATTTCGACTTTTTTCGCAAGTAAATAGGGCTTCTCGCATCTTCAGAGATGTTGGCGTTTCCCAATCTAGTTTTCACTCTTAAGATACCATATTCATCCTCTTGCAACTTCAAGTTGGCACGTTCCATATCCGTTACAGGATTTTCACGTTGATGCAGGAAGATGAGCATTCTCTCAGCTGTATCATAGTCTTCTGCGGTGAAACCGCCAATTTCGGAAATCAACCATTTTTCTGAACGTTCTCGGTATTTGGTTGACTTTGAACCCACTTTCTTCTTCAGGAATCGCAGCACGAACGCCATTGAACGCACTAGTTTGTTCCAGGAACTGAAACGATTGGCATCTATGAGAGGCTTCATTGATTCCAAGCGAATTTGAGTTGAGAAACATAGTGTTTCTTCTTCTTCACTGTCTTCAGGGACGTCCGATGGTGGTTCCACTTCAAGGATATTGGGCCAGCATTCTTCTGGTTTGGAGAGCCAGATTGGACCTTTCCACCATAATACACTGTTTTGTAGTTCTTCTGGACTACATCCACGCGTAGACATATCTGCCGGGTTCTCAGCGGTTGGCACGAATCGGAATGAACACTGCTTGTGAGTTCGGATTTCTGCGATTCGTCTCGCTACAAATAGAGTTTTGTCTTCTGTACGGGCAATCCATTGTAGCGCACATTGAGAATCACTCCAGAGCACTTCTCTTTGGATTGGTAGTCGCAATTCTTTCTTGACATAGTTTAGAACTCGAACTCCAATCAAGATGGCCATCAGTTCCATTCGCGGAATGGTCATCCCCTTGTTAGGTTTCAAACGATTCTTTGAGAACAGGAGGTTGACTTGTATGGCATCTTGCTCACTTCTCAGATAGATGGCAGCTGCATAAGCATTCTGTGAGGCATCCACGAACACATGCAACTGATTGACATCACTGTTAGCAATGATTCTGGGAATCACAATGCTTTGATCCTTGAGCGTTGTTTGATATGCAATCCAAGAGCTCGCTTCTTTCTTGGTCAGTTCAGAGTCCCAAGTATGCTCTTGACTCCAAAGTTTCTGGAACATCATCTTTCCTGGCAGTATTGCTGGAGCTAGGAGACCAAGCGGATCAAACGTTGAAGCCAATTCCTGGAGGACGATTCTTCGAGTTATAGGACCGTCTCTGCCTTTCTTCTGTTGGAAGTACAGATGGATGTTGTCCGTTTTGGTATTCCACGGAATTCCAAGAACTTTCGGCTGTTCTTTGTTCAAACGGTCTTCTTCTGGTACGCTCATGTTGACTTCAGCGGAGTTGGATATGTATTCCCTCAAATTCATCTTAGCGTCGGCAAACATCTTTTTCGATTCTCGGATTTTGGCAATCGCTTCTTCAACGTTCTCTGCTGACATCTGAATGTTGTCCATGTAAATGTTCTCCTTTATTTCTTCTGCCAGCTCCGTCGGGTATTTGTCCAGATGATGCCTATTGGTTGCCATCAGGATGAAAGGCGACGATGCAACTCCGAACGTCACTCTTCGAAAGCGGTAAATAACGATATTTGAAGGCGTCAATGGTCCGTTTGGGTCACGCAACCAAATGAACTTTGTGACATTTCTGTCAGACTCTTCCAGTTCAATCATCAGGAACGCCTTCTCTATGTCTGCTAGAACCACGATGTTCGGCATTCGGAAGCGGATCAGCAGTCCAGCCAGATCAGGAAGCAGCGATGGCCCTTTGAACACACAGTCGTTCAGGCTAAGACCACCTTTCACTTTCGCGCTTGCGTCGTAGACCACACGGATCTTTGTTGAGACTTTGTCTAGCCGGATCACTGGTTGATGCGGGAGGAAGTGTTCCAACCCTTCAGTCTGTTCCGGCGCTTCTTCGATGATCTCGCGACTTAATTGCTCTTGGATCACTTCGTGATACTTTTGCAACAGTTCTGGTGAAGCCTGGAGTTTTCGGAGTGCTGATCTCAAACGGCAAAAGCACATCTGGTAATTTGTGGGCAAGTTTGGTTGTGCATCTTTCCATGGCCATTTCACATTATATCTGCCATTGACCATTCGAATTGACTCCTCGAACAGCTTCATCGCGACTTTCTCATCGTCTTGTTCTGGATCTTCGGAGACACCAATGCCTTCAAGGCTCCAGAATCTTTCAACGTCTTCATCGTTCGGATCTGTTTGGAACGCCGCGTTCGCTATGATCGCGTGAGAAGACACTTTTTCCGTTTGCAGCGTATGCATCTGTGTACTCCCGCACAGAATTGGTCCCAATGTACTGTGAATCAAGTACATTGACTGCGACAATCGTTCGACTTTCTGTAGGAACTGCCAGAAATCTGCCATTCCTATTAACACGTCGGGTTCTTGAGCGTCTTTTGGAACCAACGCGTCTATATTGCTCGGCTGATGGTTCTCATCTCCTTTCCACGAGGCTGTTCGGAAACTCGCAGAGATTCTCTCAGTGCTATGAACGACCACTTTCCGCATGCTTCCATCATTTTGCTGAATGTGTACGGCGTATACAGCGGATTTCATACGCATCGGCAAGTCTTGGTTGAACGTGTGAACTTCTAACTCGCTGTCTCTGATTTTTCGCAGCTTCAGCTTATTGGCCAGCGCTTTCGTGATATAGGAGAGTTGGCTTCCGTTGTCGAAAAACACCATGGCTCTGACTTCTGTTTGTCTTGTCGGAGAGGCAATTGTCGCTTCTTTTGCCATCAGGAACACTTCCTGCTTCCGCTCGCTCACAGCAGAGTTGGAGAGTGTTTGATCAACAGATACGCCAACATTGCTTGTGCTCTTCTGCTTTTCATCCCTTTGCTTGCCAGAATGTTCTCCATTTGGCGTTGGACATATTGCTCTGTTGTGCCGTCCGTCGCAGTTTGCACAGTTTCGACGACTTCTGCAGTCTGGAGCTCTATGGCCTCTTCGGAGGCAGACGAAGCACCTTTTCTGTTCAGCTAATCGCTTCACGCGATCCTCCCGGCGGGCAAATTTTTTGCAGTCTGCAGCCCAGTGAAAGCCATCCTCACAGAGAAAGCATTTTGCTTTTGGAACATTGGAGGCCTTAGCCGGAGGCTTCTGTTTCTGAGTAACTGGAAAAGCGCGAGTTGACTCGGTTTGCTCGCGTTTGCGGGACTTCTCGGGACGCTTCTCCTTTTTGTGGTCCTCGGTGCTAGACTTCATGGCCTGAGCTGTACGTTGAACCTCTTCTTTGACAGCTAGAATGTCTTGGAGACCTTGGCGGAGCTCAGTTGCGTTCCACTTCTTTCCCGCCCTGCGTTCGTTCTCGACCAGTTTGGTGAGCACACTGGTGGGGAGTTTAGATTTGATCGTCGTTGTGAGGATCGGATGGTCTTCAGATTGACCTAAAGATTTCAACTGACGGCAGATTCGTTCAATTGCCTCAGAAGTGGCTCGAAGAGACGCGGTGGTGTCAGAGGCTTTGGGAAGCATGATTAGTGCGGCTTGGAGGTCTTCAGCCAGCGCTGATTTGTTTCCATATCGAGTTTTGAGAAGGTCAACTACCAGAGTGTAGTTGGTACTTGTGATCGAGTAGCCGCTCACGGCTCTCAGCGCATCTCCTTTGAGAGATGATATCAGGTAGGACATCTTTTGAACATTGTGTATATTCTGGCTGTCCACGGAAGATTCGAAGAGCTCCCAGAAGGTAGGCCATGCATTCTGATCACCATCAAATGTTGGCTGTTTCATCTTCGGAAGTTTCATCTGATTGTGTGGTCCATCTGTTCGCCGCTGCTGGGCGGTACTCGCTATAGAGGAACCATCATCATCGTCAACATCGTTCTGTTCCAATCGATGTTCTGCAATGGCCACGTCAAGAGTATCAAGAGCGGCGTGCCCTTGATCCATCAGCGCAACAAAGTTATTTTCTCCAGATGCATAGGTCTCATAGGCTTCATTGGCTTCGCGTTCACGGTCACCGTTCAAGCTTTGAATGTAAGCCATCCATTTCTCGTTCTGTTCCCCAGGGAGGTAATGCCTCACCTTTATGCTAGCCTTACAATCAGGGGCGATTCTGATGTGTGATGAAATTTCATCACACATCAGATTTCCCCTGATTGTACGCACGCCCATGCCCTCTTACAATCAGGAAATATCCGATGAAATTAATTTTCATCAGATTTTCCGATGAAAATTCCGATGAAATTTCATCACACATCACCCGCTTACAATAGCGAAAAATTTGATGAAATATTCCAGTGTTAAATATAGCAGTTATTTTTTCTACATATTTTATTTCCATTTTTGGACCGTGTTTCGCTATGTTCGTTATAAATCTGATGTTACTCACACTATATCAACTTTTTGTCTAGATTTCAACGCGTTTTTCAGAATTTTTCTGACTTTTCATTTTTTCACTCAAAAATCCATTTATTCCAACCATACTCAATTTCATCGGATTTTTTACTATTTATTTGACTATATTACATAAAACAGCGCAATTTTTACAAAATTATTACGAACTTTGTTATATTAGTGTTCTTTAATATCAAAAATTTATTTTCTTTGGAAAAACAATGCCATGTTTTGTCAAATATTATTTACAGTGATTTCCGCAAGAGATAATTCACTCAAAAATTATTTTATTGAAGAATGGACAATACATGAGGTAAAAAAATAAATTGAGCAAATTAATCAGAGTCGTACTCATTCAAGAGCTGATGGATTTTCATGCAAAGTTCACGTTGCTTCTTTTTGTCCGACTTCTGCGAGAGCGAAGCTCCGACGAACTTTCCGAATTGAGTCCACTGGTCGTCTTGCTGTTCCAAAACACTCAGAAATTTGGCATCCAACGCATTGAAGTCTGAATTTTCATATAATTATACAAAATTCAAAAAAATATATCAAAAACGGTGATTTCATGTCTTAAAAAGAGGAAATAGAAGACAAGAACAGAAAAAAGACAAAAGGAGAGAGACAACGCAAAGAGATAAGATATGGAAATAAATCGTCCCTTAAAATCGTCTCTTAAAAGTCAAACAATATGTTAGAGACACCAGCAGACAATACAAACCGCAAAGGAATTATGAAATTAAGCTACAAATTTCACTTTTGTACCAAAGAACAAAAAAATTTTACACAAAAACACAATATATTTACAAGACATATGATAACGACAATGAAAAAGCTCGAAAAATGCACCCAAAATCTGATGAAAATTAGGGTGGTTGAAAAAAGTGCAGTTTTGAGTGAAAAAATGAAAAGTTAGAAAAATTCTGAAAAACGCGTTGAAATCTAGACAAAAAGTTGACATAGAGTGAGTAACATCAGATTTATGACCAACATAGCGAAAAACGCTCCAAAAATGGAAATGAAATCTGATGAAAAAAATCTCCCCACAAATCTGATCAAACTTTTGTTTGATCAGAATCACCCATCAGATTTTTCATCACACATCAGATATTTCGCTATTGTAAGCACCCGATGAAAATTTCATCGCCCGATGAAATTTCATCAGAAATTTCATCAGATTTTTCGCTATTGTAAGCGGGTGATGTGTGATGAAATTTCATCACACATCAGATATTTCGCTATTGTAAGGCCAGCATTAAAAACACGTTTTGGCGCGAATTCAAATATTCAAATTTTGCTTCTCAAAGTTTTGTCGGGACCTACAGCCTCAGGGCTTTCAAATGAGCTATCACTCGCCCCGATCTAGCGGAGGAAAGGTACCTAACATTTAGTCCTCGGACAGACGGAGCCTCACAGTATGGCCCTTTAGTAAAAGGGTACTAGCTGTCCTACGCCGCCGCTCTCGCGGCGTCCCCCCCCCCCGCCGTCAGTATGCCCCATTTACAAAAAAAAATTTTGTCTAAAAAATTGTCTAAAAAAATTTTGTCTATATTTTGTCTAAATTTTTTGAAAATCTGTATCAGCACATCCGTACGAACATTTTAAGCTATCACTTGCCCGGACATGAGCAGTGGAAGGGGTCTAAACGCCAGTGGACACACGCAGTCACGGACGGACAGACAGACACTGGCTTCTTAGTAAAGTAACATATTTAAGTTTTGTCGGGACCTACAGCCTCAGGGCTTTCAAATGAGCTATCACTCGCCCCGATCTATTCCGCCTAAAAATGTCAAAAAAGGAAATCACAAAAAACTATGAGTCATCCCTATAGTGCTTTTGGGCGGAATGCCAAAATAACGCCAAAATTTGACATTTTTGGTGAAACTGATGCGGAATTTGAATTCAGCGACCTCGAAAACCCCTTGCATGTGAAATTTAGGGCGAAATGTCTAAAAAACACTGAAGTGGGCAGAACGCCAGAAAGTGGTACTAGCGTACGCCGAATGCCAAATCTGATTCCAGATTTGCGTTTAGCGTGTCCGAAAACCCCCAGGTGCAAAAAATCTGGCCAGTATATCAACTGAAACGCCAGAAACCCTGGGTAACCCAACTGAAACGCCAGAACTCTCAGTAAATTTTTTTTCTAAAATCCAGTTTTCCTAAACTTTTTTGGAAACTTCCTCCGAGTTTAAAAGAACATAAATGTGCCCCAGAATATCCTCTACAACATACTTTTTACCGCAGTAGTGTATGTGACTCTAACAAAAAATTACGATCATTTTAGTGCGGCCATCTGGAGTTGGAAAAAATGTCTAAATTTTGAATTTCCCGCTATAACTCATTTTTCGTGGTGGGACAACGGGCTGCGAAGCAGGTATGTACATAGCCCAGGACATGAGCTTTCCAACGATATAGAACACTACTGTCCATATTAGCCAGAAAAATAGATATGGCCTGTCAAAAGCGACCACCTCGAGCATTTTTTATCGAAAAAAGGTGATTTAGAAATCAGCCTCAGATTTCGAAATTTCCCATTACCAAATTTTTTTTTGCTTCCATATTCTTGTAGAGGACAAAAAGTTGTGTCGATTTAAGCACTTGGGCGCACCGGCCCTTCTAGGGTTAAGGACACAGAAATAACAGTTGAAGAACAATCTAACAGAAATTACCTAAACAATTCTTTTCTTCTTCTCTCATTTATTCGATCGTATTAACGAGAAAATTCAACCTATACACACAACAAAATAAGAGATTTGTGTGATGCGTTTTTGTTCGTTATGCGTTCTCTCGCATTTCGCTAACCGTCTGGCACAAATTTTCTGTACTATTTTTCAAACAATTTTTCTATCGAAGGTATGTAAAATTCGGCCAAAACATATTCTTTTCCGGTTATCGAGATTTCAATGCCCAAATATGTCGGTTTGCCGTTTTCGCAGGTCGAGATCTCGCGCAGGTGCAAATTTTGCGCGGTGGCCCCAAACAAAAGTGGCTTATAAGGATGAGGAAAGAAACTTTTGCTTTCGCACTCCAGCACAAGTTGCGCACCTGCGCGACTTTTTGTGAAGAAGAGAGCAAATCAATATCGTATCCGATCGGATACACTCGGCAATGAAGGGTTATAGGTGACTACAACGTTAGAATTTCTCGAAATCGAACCGGATCGCAGCTCGAGACGACCTGACCAGACCTGGACTAAATCCTGTCCGCGCGCGTTCTCGGAAAGCACTGACTAAATAAATTTATATTTTAACCAATATAAGCCTTTTTCAGACAGCAAAAATATGTTTGGCTTTCGCTGACTTCGTTTTAAATTATCTTTCTTCTTCAAATCTTCTTCATATTTATCAAATTAGTTGCAACATTACAAGAAATGATTTGGAAAATTTTTTATTTTTCTCCAGAGACAGTACAATTTTTTAGCACACTCTCATAATTCTTTAGTTCGTCCCCGTTTGTATTGAGTGTGGGACTTGCAACGGAATTTTGCTTCCTAGAGCGGAGCCCGTTGCAACACTGACAGCACCAATCTTGTTGCCAAATCCAATCATCCTCAAGAACGCCCTTCTATAAGGCCTGACGATGCAAATGGTCGTTATTGGGTTCGCCAGTGTGATTAGCGTCACCACGGTCGTCATAAAAGCAGAAATTGGTCCAGGTGTTGCCTGAAGGAAGATCATGACCAAGAAATACACTATCGGTAAAAGTAGAACAAATAAGGGTGCCACAGCCTGAAAAGTAACACGAGTAGAGTAATGCAGGATGATCTTGATTTTTTCATCATTTGGGCCAATATCCTTGCGCCCGAAACGAAAAACGGGCCAGTCCGCTCATGGCTGAGTTTTCAGGGCCGAGCCCATACCGGCCCTTGTTTTTGGGGCGAAAAAATTTGGATAATTCAACATCCTACTCAGAATTTTCCAGGGAATCGGAATTTGGTTTTAATTTTTCTCATTCTTCCTGTAAAAACATGACGAAACATTCCCACGGAGTGTAAAACTCAGTTTACGAACAGATCGGATTTTTGGACCTTGAAAATTTGTGTTCAATATTTATGAAAGGAGAAACCCTCTTTATTTTTGCGCCGTTATTTTTCTAATCCATAATATAGCCTACCAATGCAATAAGAGCTCTGTGCACTTCGACGTGTAATTGCCTGGTGCTTTCTCGCATATTTTCGCCAAAGTACCGCAATTCTTTGATGATTTTGTATTCGCACCAAAGAATTATAGCATAACCCCCGGTTGTTGTAACCGTATAGTACGCTGTGTAGAGTATTGTCTTTAGGTCGGTCTAAATCAAATTGGCTAATGTTGTATGTATACGATGGAAAGGTTATTTCGAAAATTCTCTTGGATTGTTTTCATTGGGTGATTGCATTGATACCGTCGCGTAATTGCCTGAGTCTCATTTCCTTTCCAAACAACGTTGAAATTGACTACAAAATCAATGCAATCACTTAATATTATTTAACTTTTTGTAATACCATCAGAGGTATTTTCCTAAAAACTTAGCAGTGGCTTAGAAAAGTTGTTAAAAATTAGTTACTTAATAGTGTTTTGCAGGTCAGATTAAAGAGAAGCCAAAAACTGGTTTATTTAATAAATTGAGAGCATGATAGGATTTACGACAAAAAAATAAGAAAAATTATTTGTATTTGGTCTGAAAAATGTCCTTTTTGCAAGAAAAATTGCCATTGAAAACTAAAATAACTCAAAATTTAAATTTTAAACAAATGAAGCAAACTTACTATTCGCGCTCCGGCCGCATAAAATTTCTGATCTTCTCGTATAGGCCATTGGTTCAGTTCCATTACATGTCTTACAACTTGTGCGAATTCCTTCGGCTGGTAAGCCATCCACATTGTAATGATCGCATGGCCGCAGGTGTAAAAAATCGGGATGACTACAAGTTTACCCACAGCGAATTTATCTGCGTGTGGACTGAAAAAGCTCAAAAAATGTTGTTTTGTTTTATGATTCAAACCTTGAATGCTGGCTCATGAAACGGTAGCGATAGATAAATTGGACAACAAGGCAAACAACATTTACATGGATAAGAATGCAGAGAAGTATCGCAGACAAATAATCTGCGAACCAGGATTTGTTGGCAAAGAAACCATTCGGCACAAAAGCGTAATATCCGTCAGCGAAAAGGATCGCCTGAAAAAATGAGCTTTGGCTATGAGTGGAGTTAAATTTATTCTGTCATGCCCACTAGTTACAAAATTGAATTTAAATTGCAAAACTGGTGATAAATTGAGTGAGGTGAGTGTACTCTTGAATTTAGCGAACAGAATTACGGTCATATTTCAGCTAATGCCATGAGCTAGGTGCAACTTAGATCTAACGCTAACTACCTTTTGATTGCATGGATCGGAGGTCTAGGCTATCCTTTTAAACAAAATTTCGACTTACATAATTCTTACTCTAAAAATTGTTTTCTATAAATTTGATCGGAACATTTTGAGTGCTTACATTTATAGACGAGCAAAATTTCGGATAACTGAAGGTTTTCGAATAATAATATTATAAAAAACTCTGGTTGGTGTTTCTCTTGAGTAAACCCCGGGGCTTATATTTTTCAACCCCCCTCTAGGGAGGCTTACTTCAGGAGGGGCTTATATTGTTCAACCCCTCGCCGGCTCCGCCGGCGAGGAAAATTTTTTGCGATTTTTGTCAAAATCGTCAAAAATTTTAGAATTTTTTAGCAAAATGTCCAAAAAACCATAGGGGGACCCTATTAATTTTTTTGACAAATTTTTCAGAAAATGATTTTTCAAAACCATAGGGGGACCCTATGGTTTTGAAAAATCATTTTCTGAAAAATTTCAAAAAAATCAATAGGGTCCCTCCTATGGTTTTTCGGCAAAAAATTTTCTTTAAATAATTACTTGCCCAAAAAACCATACGGGGACCCTATGGTTTTGAAAAATCATTTTCTGAAAAATTTGCCAAAAAAATCAATAGGGTCCCCCCTATGGTTTTTTGGCAAAAAATTTTCTTTAAAACAGTATTTGCAAAAAAAACCATAGGGGGGACCCTATGGTTTTGAAAAATCATTTTCTGAAAATTCATCAAACAAAAGAATTTGTTCAAACACATTTCCTTTGTTGATATTTTATTCAACGAATGTATGAACAAACGGTATTCCCACATTCTCATCTCTGAATGTATCATAGCACAAGACTTACAGGTTGACCATACAATACAGCAAGACCAAGAACAATGTCGTTAATTGACGCAACTAAAGTAACGCACTTTACTAGTAGTAATGTTGTTTTATAATTTTTTAGAAGAATTTTTGGTTTTTCATCAATTGTTCTAATTGAGCCAAACTATAAAATCAGGGTTGCCATCGACTCGGCTCCAAAAATAAGAACATTTGGCCCAAAAACTAAGATTTCGGGGTCAAAAATAAGAACATTTTTATAATTTTTCAAACCATAGGGTCCCCCTATGGTTTTTTAGCAAAAATTTTTTCCAAGTGCATTCTTAGGGGTGCATTTTTTCAAATTTTTAAAATTCGCGCCAAAACTATAATGCCAATATTTTATTCTGCATGAATGAAAAAATAGCGCCGCAGGCGAAAATTTTTCAATTTTAGGCGACATTCATAAAAATTTGTACTATTTTTTAAAATACCAGGAGGAAAAATGGCATCCAAATAGCTCCGCAGGCGAAAAGTTTTAGGAAAAGTTGTTTGTATTTCAAAAATTTCCATTTGAAATTGGATATTGCGTGAAATAAGAACAAAATAAGAACATTGGCCAAAAATAAGAACAAATCTTAGAAATAAGAACATTTTATTTTTCTAAGATTTGGACCCTCAAAATAAGAACAAATCTTATAAATAAGAACAAATGACAACCGTGTATAAAATATATCTTACCTGCCAAGAGGTATTCAGGGACATGAAAAGAGGAGTGATTCAAGACCAGGTATAATAAAATGCCATTTAATGAAACGGAGAGAGTATTAATTATAGTGTCGCTGACGTGATGTATTGTGTCCATATATGCAGCGTTCTAAACCAAATGGCTTGTAAAAGAAAAATTACAATAAGAGATGCTACGGGTCGAAATGGGCTGCCTGTGTTATAATGTTACTTTACTAAGAAGCCAGTGTCCGTCCGTCTGTGGCTGCCTGACGTGTCCACTGGCGTTTAGACCCCTTCCACTGCTCATTTCCGGGCAAGTGATAGCTTAAATTGTTCGTACGGATGTGCTGATTCTGGTGTTCAAGAAATTTAGACTAAAATGTAGACAAATGTTTTTAGACAAAAAAATTTTTTTGTCACTGAAAAAAGAAGATCGCGGCGCTGGACGCCGCGATAGCGGCGGCGTTTTTCTAGTGAAATATAAACAAAAGATGGCCTAAAGGTCTATACAGAAATAACGAAACATGAATAAGATGACATTATAAGACTATTAAAATGACGAATGCCCACTGTCGAAAAATGCCCAACTCTTACATCCTGGTTAACACTCTCGCTTTTTGAAGAGGCGATTATTCACCGACCGCTCCCCACACAACATAGAATGATGAAACCCAACGCAGGTCTGCCAAATTAACGACAGAGCCAATTGTGGTACACAAAATTCCTCGGCAAAGATTGGGAAAAGGCTTGATATTAACGATAGCACTACAACTTATATATACTTATCCAAGTTTCCAGGCACATATAAGTGAGACGTCTATACATAATTATACCCCTGCTCGAGAAACTTAAAATGATCACGTCAATCTTGGGTGGTAATTGATGGCTATTATTTGTATAAAGATGTTCTCTTTCCTAAAAGCCAACTAGTGCTCCGAGCAGGGGTAAAACCGTGCATCGAATCATGTGTCGCTAGTCCTCCGCTTGTAAAGTCGGAGATCTCCTTTGAAAAATGTCAATAGAACTTACTAAAAATTCGACGAAAATTGTCCAATCTAATAAATTTTTCCACTTTTCTGCTTTCATGAAAATTTGGACATTTCAACAAATTTAGCAAACATCTTTGAATTTTGGTGCTCTTGATCTAAATTTAAGAAAACTGCTCTAAAATTTTCTTGTCAATCGCTATATTTGGAAAATTCCACCGATGTTTCGATAAATACCGCTAAATAAGGTAACTTAGGTGGGGGGGGGAACAGGTAATGTTGGTCAAAATGGTTTAATTTGGCTAAACAGTTAGCCAGAACCAAAGTTATTGCCAAGACAGTGTTTTTTGCAAATCTAAGACTATCCGGAGGCAATCAAGAACTGCCCCCAGCATTACCTAAGCGGAGGCGATTTTTTGGAAAATTTGGACAACAGTGCGTGAGAAAAAAAATCATAAACTTTTGTCATGAGACTTTCCTACTACCGACGATTCACAATTAGAGGAATGAACGAGAAAATGAAAATCATAACAGGTATGATAATTGGTACCTTCCCATTACATCCGCCAAAAAGTGTACTTTCTCTTCGAAAACACATATTGCATTTGCCCGTTAGCTGTCTACCTGTGCGGTAGATTTCAAAAACAAATGTGTGTGTCAGAGTAGCCTCTCAACAAATGTATGCCCATGGGGCTTACAAATGCCCGATCAGACTAAAACGGAAATGACAGAAATGAACTAAAATTGTTTTGTTTAGTCGCGTAGTCAATGAATCATAATTAATAGGTAGTGGTGTATCAGGAAAGAACTTTTTACAACCTATGTCACTTAAGCTGTTCATTATTTTTGTTTACAGCCGACTATGCATAATAAATTCGATAAGTAGGACAAAAATGTTTTGCATTAATAAAATGTAATTTAAAATCAAAATAAACTTCTAACTAAAAATAAACTAGGAAAATAAAAATAATACCTTTAAAGTCTCAATTGTGGCAACTCAAACATTCACTCGGTATACACATAAAATTGATTTCAATATTTTTTGAGACTCTTGTGTTAGACGGTCATTAATTAAAATAGAGTTTTCGAATAGACTCACATTAAAATTTATTTTAAACTTTGGTACTACGAATATAATGGCAAGAATAGTGAAATGATGTGAAAATGTAAGGACAAAAATGTTTTGAATGGCGGGATTTTTTGCCCCCGTGGTTTTCAGGTACGGGGAATCCGAACTTGAGGTGGCCGAGACCCGTGGCTGCGGCGGGGCCCGTGTCCCCTGTGACAGATTGGGGTTGTTTTCGGCGGGTTAGTATTGGCCGTAGGCTTAATTTTATGCATACTGCGCTGCCCTAGTGTAAGGACAAAAATGTTTTGAATGAATGAAATGTATCACGAAAACTACAAGTCTAAACACATTCAGATGACTTGAGAAAAGCACTTTATTAGATTCATCATAAAGTCGTATTATTACTGATTAAAATCAACTTACAAATTCAAAAAATATGTTATTTTTGCGAGAATTTAAAATTGTGACCAAATTTTTTGTATGATTACGAAAAAAATCAGATTGAAATTTGACAAAGTACAAACTAGTTTTTTATATTGTCACTGATTTCGAGAGACTAAAGTTTTATTTTTAAAGGTTCCATCTGTTCCCCGATAAAAAATTTTGTCTAACTTACAGCGAATTGGAAGTAAGAAGCGTTTTCGTTATTAGCTGCAAAACAGAGAAGAAAGTATCTCAATAAAAGATTGTTCTGTAGTACTTTGTTAATAAAATTGTATTTGTTATAAACTGTTTTTATTACAAGTTATAAAGGGACATTCAAAAAATATTCATCATCAATCTTATGGTACGACTAGAATAGCGAAGTTATTGATGAAAATTTAGACCATACATCTGATGTTATTCGAAACAAAATGTTATTCAAGACAAAATTCTCTCTCTCTTTTAAAATGATTTTGACTTGATAGTTGTGAAGGTCCTACTGAGGAGGATCCGACTTCACAACAAAAATGTGTTTAGTCGTCTAGGATCAGGATCGAAACGACTAAACTATAACTATTTGTTTATAAAATCATTTTAATATTCCTCCTCTCTTTCTTCTTCCCCTTTTTTCTCAAAAAACCAAAAAATTAAAATAACTCCAAACAAAAACGCGTAAAAACGCTTCTCTATTACTAGCTTGGGAGGAGCCGCTTCGCGGCTCTCCCAAGCTAGTCATGGTTAGGGGGTATCAGTATGCCCAACGCTTCCTTACCTCGGCCCTGCGGGCCTGGCTCGGCTGCGCCCGCCCTCGCGGCGCTTCGCGCCGCTCGGCTGGGCGCAGCCTTCTATTTGTTCGGGAGTCAATATCAGCGGCATGAAAAAAATTGGTTCGGGGCCCTCAAAAATTTGGATTAGGATTAGGCTATGAGCGTCTTATTGAAGATGCCTCTACTCGTAGCCTAAAGTTTAATAGCCGTCTAAGACTGTGAGGCGAAACGGCTATTATTGTTTAACTAATATTATTATATAAATTTTTTTCCTTTTTCTGCGTTTCTGCGCTTCTAGAAACGTTATATAATTATAGTCAAAAAGCGTTACGGAGGGAGAATATTGGGGTATGGCCTTCACCTTTGTCTAAATTTTGATCTAGAAATAGGTCTAGAAACCCGCGCGGGCCCTCATAAATTTGTAGGTTGTAGTCAAAAAGCGTTACGGAGGGAGAAAATTGGGGTTTGAGGGCATTCTTAGGGGTGCTTTTTTTCCTTCGAAAATACACTTTTGTCTAATTTTGTCTAAATTTAGATATCAAATCGGTCTAAAAACCGGTTCGCTGTCTTCCTTATGGCCGACTTAGTCCTGTAAGAAAAATACCCCAGCTCTATAAGCTCTAAAAACTCGATTTAGAGCCCGGAGAAAAACGTTACCCCATACTAATACTATAATAGATATGTCAACTTTACTCAAAAAATGGCAAACATGTAAACGTTGTATTACGACATTATAAACTTTTTAAAAACGAACAAAGTTGACATATAATGACCGACCTCAGATTTATAGTGAAAAATGCACCAAAATGCTTTTTTCTCCAATCATTTTCATCAATAAAGTTGCTCATTTAATTGTTTGATCACTGTTACCGCCTACACACTCGCATCGCGGTCGACCCATTGCAACCATATAACCGTGTCGATGAAGAATTTTGCTTACCTCAATGTATCTCCATGTACGATATAGAGACACTAGCTGTACAGGTGGTGCCTCAGGCCCCATAGAGCTCAAGACCCATAGGCTGTTTATCTCTCACTCGGCTTTTCAATCGGACCTTCGGGCCTCACTTAGGCTTTTCAGTCGGCCCTTCGGCCCTCACCCGGTTCGGCCATGTCGAACCTTGGTCGATCTCGGGGTCAAATCCGACCTCAGATTGTGATTTCGTCCTGAAATGGCCAAAAAACCACAAAATACAAAATTTGTAGTCAAAAAGCGTTACGGAGAAAATAAAGCACCAAAGTTCATTTTGTGACTAACATACATAGGCCGCGTATTATAAAAGAAATACATCAATTTATAGCCAACATATTCAAATTGATCCAGCTTTTCGAACCGCATTTACGCATTTGTTCATCAATCTTGCACCAACTTCGTCTGTTGCATCAATAGCTACGCCAGTGTAAACACTAAACTTGATGCAATAGTGCGCAATTTTGGTGCACGAGTATTGCGCTGAAATAAACATTCATGAGTATTGCACCAATCGTCCAAAGTTGCACAATTGTAACCTTGGCGAAAGACAAAATATTTTTCGAAATTTCTTAAAAAATTTATTACCGTACTCACAGCAAATGTATCGCCAATCTGGTACAAATTTGGTTATAACGCTTTAAATAATTTCCGTACATGAATAAATGGACCTAGGAAATGAACTCATTGACACGGGGTGTCAATGATACCGTACGATAGCGTACGGATCTCTTAATTATCTCTCTAATTTTCCGAAAGCCAGATGAAAAGCAATTACAATACACGACCGACATAGGAGAAGTGGACTGGGGAAATGAACTCGTACATGAGGAGTAAAAATTGCGTAAAAATATTTACAAAACGATTTGACTGGTATGATATATTCCGCCTGGCCAAATTGAGCCATGTAATATTGTAATGGCCTTTCAATATGCCAGTAATTATTCAGAGTATAAGAATTCTTTTACTTCTTCAGCTCTCTCGTCTTATCTTCACGCCTCTCAACATGTACACACTTCCAATATGCACTCAAATAATATATAGGACTAGCGGTCCAGTACTGGCTACGCCAGTAACAGCAAGGTTAAATTTTCTCATTGGATTGAATTTTTTATGGGGTAGGATTGTGTTTTACGTAGTATATGCTCTAAGTTCCCTCATATTCCAAGCCACCTGCGGTGGCTCGCAAAATAAGCACTGGTAAGAATGACCCTCTCGAAAATTCCCGTCAGAGAAAAATAAGCACTGGTAAGAATAATCCTTCCAAAAATTCGGGACAGAGAAAAATAAGTACTGGTAAGAATGACATTTCAAAATAAATTTTGTCTAAAATTTGTCTAAATTTAGCTAAATTTTGACCTCAAATTCAGATTCCCCGCAAAAAATTACTCTAAAAAGGTGCATTTCAAAATTAAGCACCCCTAAGAATGCACCTCTGAAAAATGGAATAAGCACTGGTAAGAATGACCCCTAAATCTCACGGGGCAGACACGCATCACTACAATACTAGGTAGAAGATAAGCGCGTCATAGCGATCGTTTGCCTTTCGTTCTCCACTAATGCTAATGAGGATACAAAAAGTTACGTTCTTACAGAGATCTAATGCAAGAGAAAAGATTTTTGCCAGTATTACATATACTATGGCACCTCCTATGACAAGTATACTACTAATGAGGATACAAAAATTGGATTTTTACAGAGGTCTAACACAGGAGATGAGAATTTATGGGAGGGGTATGCGAGCATTCATCCATTGTCTCTAAAAAGCATGCTCGCTCTTTATATCTGAGATTGACTGTCTCCGCCTTTTGTTATTCATTTCTAAGAAGTCCATCGTCATAATCCATATTCTATACGTCTGTAGGTCTAAAAGTGCAGCGACAATATACTAATGAGAGTACAATTGTTAAACGACGTTGGTATAATATTGGATATGAAGTTATGTTTTGCTGATTGACGAATGAGATATAGTTGTTTACAAGCGTGTCATAGCGGACGTTTACTTTCCGCTACACATATTGGAAAACACCGCAGGCGTAATTATTTTCTCCCATTAAAGACGCAAACCTCAAATCTTCAGCGACTGCGGCATTTGCATTTCGCTACATTTTGCTTTAGTCACATTTAATTTTCTCGCAATAAGATTTCAAACCTGAAGTCTTAAACACTCGAGTTTCTCACCTTTTCAAATTGTGAGATAATATAAGAAAATTCTGATGAATACTTCAAACCAAATTCCTTCTGAAATGGAATACATCAAGTATTTAAATCTCGGATTTGCTATCGCTATTGTAGTGCTTCACGTCACGACGATATTCTTCACGTTTCACGTAATTTATTTCTCTAAGTTTGACAAGAAATCTACAAAGTTAGACCGTATTTCGAATTCGTTTTCTATATTTTTGGCCAGTCGCGGAATTGGAGCGGTGATAGCAACGCCTTATCCTGTGTATTTGGCCGCTTATTGGTCTGCAGAAGGTAACTAAGTCTTAGAACGCAAAAATTTGCACTTAAATTACTGTTTGTACTCCAATTTTTTGATTGGCAAATAACAAGAGAAGTGCCCAAAATGTCTGAAGTTCGGCTAACAACGATCTTATTAATACTAGACGAATGAGTCAGAAACTCAAAATTTTCAGTTATCCAATTTCTGTTTAAATTATAAGAAACTAGCGGCAGGGACTCCCTACGGGAGTCTGGTTAAAATTTAGTCTACATGCATACATATATGCCCTAAGTTGCCTCACATTCCAAGGGAGTTGCCTCACATTCCAAGTGGTCGGGCGCTCCGCGCCCGACCACGGAGATTGGCACGGAGAGAGCGGGCTAGATTACTGGGGGGATTACAAACATCGGCTCCCTCTAGTTGCATGGTTAAGCTACGGTACCGGTCTCGTCGCCAACATTTACGATTTCCTGGATTTATGGCTTCCGGAATATCCTGGATGACCATGGGCGCCGCCATGCAGCGAAGCCGATGGGCTTCTTTCTTGTTGTAAGCTAAAAAGAAAGCTATTATTAAACCACGTCAATCCAAAACGTTATTCAGTAGCGACAGGTGGTTCATATTCGACATTTCTTAACTCTATTACACAAATATTGTTTCAGGTATTGGAAATTACGAACCATACGCTCACCTTTGGTTAGGTATTGGGATGCAAATGCATATACATATACCTACGTTGTCTGCATTTTTGCTGACGCTTGACAGATGCTTTGCATTAACCTTTCCGATGCGCTACAACTCGCGTATATCAAAATGGTTTCCATGGCTTTCATTAGCCTGCTTTACCTTGTATAGTGTACTTGTCGTCTTTTCTATACTTAGAGAAATTCCGCTTGATGTTGAAAAGAGTAGGTTTATGTTTGACATTGAAAACAAAGATTTCCAGGGTTTTTGTTTGTGTTTCCTCAATGAAAACTAAACTAGAGAATTTTTTGTTTGGCCCCGAGAGTCTGGGAAGTCAACGGCCCACTCACTCACAAAACACAACCAACTATATACCGTATTCCCTCTAATTTACGCCCCGCCAAAAAAGGCTGTTTTTGTACAAAAAACTAAAAAATGTTTATTTTTTAGCATTTTTATAGGATTGTAGAGTTTTAATTACCGTATTTTCTCCAATAAAAGCCCTGGTCCCAAGAGAAACTCCCTTCTAATAGAAGCCCCCTCTAGAGGGTACATTGAAAAATACAAGCTCTTCTCCAATAAAAGCCCGAAAAAAATATTAACTTTTCCCCCTGAAGTCACTAAAGCTGAATAATTTTTCCCAAGGACCACAGCCGTCTAACGGCCAAAAATTTGGGTCACTTGATGTCATGCAAGGTTACATGACATAACATGCATGAGTCATAACTGTGAAAAACTCCAATCTCGGACGTTTGCTACGGGTATTCCGTCAAGCCATATCGATTTCGACCATCCCCATCCCGGAGCTACGAATATTGGGATTGGATATCACAGAGAGCCTCCGTGCCATTCCGAAAAGGGCATATAATCCCATTGGATTAAGCGAAATTTAGTCGGATAAATAATTTATAAAAGGTACTATATTTTTTCTTTAACTCGCGTCAACAAAAAAACTAATGTATTCTTAATCATTTAATTTAGTGCACAATTGTCAATTTTTGACGTGCGTATTACTCTCATTACCCAAGTATCGCTTCTTGGTGCCCAATAACGTAAAACTTGGCGTAGGTGGATTGAACATTTTAGGAAGTTGTTATTTAATACTTGCAATAAAATGGAATAACAGCGAAAAACTGGTATGGTTTTAAATATTTTTTCTTTAACAACTCACTGATAGACTCCTTTTCGACCACTTTGTGAGTATGGGCATGGTTGGATTTTTTGCTTTTGATCATTTCCCAACCATGATTATAGAGAGTAAAAGAATATAACCCTTCTTTATAGCTATCAAAATTTAATTTTATGCACGAAATTGCTAGACAAATCGTTGTTTTAATACAATTGTTTTAATATAGTTAAAAGGCATAAATATATGGGTACAAGACTTTTCATAGGTATCAAATTTCACGAAATTGCTAGAGAAATCGGACGAATAGAAACTGAATTAACATCCGATTTGTTTTAACATCGCTTTTCGTATCAGAAAGATTCCAAATTAACACGCTGTAATATTAATTTTTAATAATTATAGAAAAATGACGTCGTAAAATTTACTATAACTATGGACGCATTTTTGGATGTTATTCCCATGTTTGCGAATTTCATATTCACTACGGTAAGTAGGAACGAGTATGGCACTGGTATGCATCATTCTAATCCATATTATTCATATGTTCTACTTTTAATTTCACGCTTCCTGACTTTCGATATTTCATAAAACTGAAATATAATTTCGGATTAAATCGTAGTTTGACCGAAAACTCGAAGACCTACACATCAAATTTTTGGGGAGAGGGATTTTAGTGAGTAACGAGGTCAGGGCCCCGCCGTCATAGGGGTAAACCAGGTAATTACCCGGGGTCCAGCTTTTGGAAGGAGAAAAAAATCAAAAGGGGGACCAAAGGAAAATTAATTGGTGGCAATTTTTGGCAAACAAGCTTAATATTTCAAAAAATTTTCGCCTGCGGCGCTATTTTCTCCTTAACTTTGTAGTATGTCTCACTGTTTTTCCAAAATTTTGGGCCAAAAATTTGTGATATTTTCAATAAATATTAAAAAATTAAATGTTATAATTTATTTCAATGATAAAGTTTAGTCAATTTTTAAGAGAAAAGCCAACTTTTTTCAAAAAATTTTGCCTGCGACGCTTTTTTTCTCGCGAATTTTTCCATATAATTTATTGACATTATAGTTTCGGCGGCTAATTTAAAAAATTTGAAAAAATGCACCCCTAAGAATGCGCTTGAAAAAAGTACCCGGGGTTCAAAAATTCTCACCGCGGGGCACTGAACGAGGTTCAGTTTTGTCTTTCTGTTGGAAAAAGTATTTTGAAGCCTTACAAAATGTCAAATATTGCTCATTAGAAAGTGTGCGTACGCGTAGCCATTTTGACAATCTGGTAAATTTTCACTTACACCTGGATGCCAAAGCTTTCGGATAACATACTATGTGATTGAAAAAATACCCTAAACATTATCATCTCTATACTGAAACAATTATAGCGAAAAGTCGGTATTTTTACCATTTGATTACCTTATTAAGCCATTTTCGGGAAAATATCACTCGCTTTTTACATTTACCTGGCTGTCTGCTGAATTTTGTCATATTCTGTCCGTTTTAAGCGAAAACAATTAATGTCAAATTCGCGTTAAACGTAGACAAAAATTCCTTAAAACATGTTTCCATACGATTTTTGGATGAAAGCAGTAGCGCCCTTTTTTCTTCGTCTTTTTTATGAAAAATTCAAACTTTCTCGTGCTTGCAATTAATTTTTGGCGCCAAATAAATCAAGTTACAGATTACCGGCTTACGGAGTTCGGCTTATATCGGTCTGCTAGGACACCTTGTCGTTTTCCACAATGTTGCCATTTGTTCTATTTACTATTCGTGGCGATTGACGAGAAAAACGAATGGGTTCTGGACAAAAGTCTGTAGAATCGAGCGAGTTTCTCCAGCAACTACGGCAACATAAACGACCGTTGCTTTGAGACTATTCTTTCATCATAAAATTCAAATGGATTTTGATTATTATTTAAAGCATTTATACATTCTTTTATAATGCAAGGCATAATTTTATTTTAGAATTTGCTGTGAAAGTTCTTTAGAAATTTTTTCGAAAAATTCTGATCGATTATCAAGTTCAAATAATGTAGCAGTAGTATTAAAATAAATATTTTGTAATGTTTCTTCAATACTACGATCACGATTAACATAATTTTCAAACAACTTCTACAGGTTTCTTCTTGCCCTTTTCGGGTATACTTTTCTCAACGGGCGTTTCTTTCTTTTCTTCGTTTTTCCTCAGCGAGCGGCTGTTCGCTTTACACCTTCGAGCCATTGCCTCCGGTGTTCCTTTTGGACAAGAACAGTCACAGCCCATTGAACAGGCAGTTGGGAGGACTCTTTTGCTGCGCCATGCATTCGATTGGGAGTCCCTAACACAGCTCGATCGGCTCCTTGGCATACTCCTGAGTGTTTGCGTTAAACCGAGGCCATATGGGGCTGAATGTGTCTCTCGTCATAGCTGCAATTGTGGCCAACACTCTTTGTTTTTGACTCTTCACGCCTGGCCAATTTCATATGTTTGAGTTCAATGTCCTGTTCGAGAGTATGTACAATTTTTACGGTGTCATTTCTCCTCTTTCTCAGGTTGAAACGGCTCGCATCTTTCGGAATTCTCTCGGCTTATATTTGTTTGCTGTTCGTAATTTCGAACAACAATTGTTTGCTGTTCGTCATTTTGGAATGTCTCATGTAACAATAAATATCTATATTTCTTTTCTTCAAAGCAAAAATAAAATATTAGCATCATTGGACAGAGAAAAAGGATATCAAACTTTATATAACAATCATAGGCACTTTTGCGGTGTGAGAAAAAATTAGTCAGAACAAAACAGCAGCTTTTCCTATAAACCAATACAATTGTTAGACCGTGTTAATACAATATGAGATGAGAAGGAATATTTTTCTTATAACGGATAAATGAGAAATAGTTCGTCATATGAGTGTCTAGGCGACCGTTTGCTTTCCGCTACACAAATTTCAAATACCTCGGTCATAATAGTTTTTCTCCCACGAAAGACATAAATCTTAAACCGAAGTCTCCCTTCTTTTCAAATTTTGAAATATTACAGAAATTCTGATGAATACTTCAAACCATATGCCTTCTGAAATGGAATACGTCAAGTATTTAAATCTCGGATTTGATATTGCTATTGTAGTGCTTCACGTCACGACAATATTCTTCACGTTTCACGTAATTTATTGCTCCAAATTTGACAAGAAATCCACAAAGTTGGACCGTATTTCGAATTCGTTTTTCCTATTTTTGGTCAGTCGCGGACTTGGAGCGGTGTTGGCCATACCTTATCAAGTGTACCTAACCGTCTATTGGTCAGCAAAAGGTAAGCAAATCGTAAAAGGGTAAAACGTTATGTACACAAATGTATAACAGTAACTCAAAATCTGTGATTTTGGAATGTCTCATGTAATAACGAATATCTATTTATTTTCTTCGAAGAAAAAACAAAACCTTAGCATACTTGGACTGAGAAAAGGTTAGGCGATGAAATGGTATATAACACTCATAGGGAATCTTGCGTTATTTGAGAGAAAATTAGTTAAAACAAAACGGCATAGACTTTTCTTACAAACCAATAGCTCATTTGACTCCTCAGAAGCGGGTTTGAAATTTGCTGTTCACTCCTAAAAAATCTCGAATTATGACCACATTTTGGCAAAAATAGGGTTTTTTGAACCATTTTTCTCCGTCTTGGCACTTTCATGCATCTTTGACGCTGATTTTTTGCAATCCGGAGTTTTTGGGTCAAAAAAATTCCAAGCACTCTGGGTTGGAAATTTTTCAAAATTATTCTTCCAAGCAATTTTGACTTTTCCACGCGATATTGACTCTCCAACATGCTCTTGAGATCTAACCCTTTTACCTAGAATTTTAGTGCAGTGTTTCGGCGTTTTGTGAGCTCCAGTGCTTATTTTTCGGACGGATTTTGATTCTGACTAATTTTTGGATCGTCAGTTGACCCGACCCAAAACACTGGACTTGCCGACACGCGAGTAGGCTTACACTCAGCTAGCCTCAAGCACGCTGGACTGGCCCAAGAACGCTGGCCCCAGGGGGCTTAGGGGCTCCAGCCCCGAAGGGGCTGGCAAAAACCCTAGTAAGTAAAAAATGATATTATCATTAAATATTACCCATTTCCACTCTAACCTATTTCGCAGGATGGAGGCGGCCACCCCATAGAATCTCCCACTTGTCGACGCTCCCGGACCCGTTTAGGCTTAGGCAAGACTTATATTTAGGCTTAAAGCTAAGGTTAAGCCTAAACATGCCTTGCCTCAATCTAAGCCTAAACCTAAAGTTGTTTGCCTAAAGCCTAGGATCATTTTAAGCCAAAACTTTACTCAAAGCTTAAGTGTACACTTAATTATGACTTTTTTATAAATCACTTTTCAAAACAAAATACTTTTCAAATCAATAAGCATAGCACTGTCTCGCCACGAAAACAAATTTTCAGTGAATCCTTTTCTAACAAGGGATACTCCCAAGCTATAAACGCCGATATCCAAGATCTGATGGTGGTGGTGGTCTGGACTCATGGTGGGGACAAAGAATATATAGGACTCCCGTGCCCTCGTTCCGTATACTCCGAGAGGCACCCTATTTTGTACCCCATTTTGCCCTAAATTGGGGTCAAAAAGAGCCAAAAAATGACGTTTTTTGATGCGATATGAAAAACTAATGGCAGATTTGGAATCACCGCCAAAAACTACACATGATAGCAGTATTTGCGCAAACAATTCTTTAAATTCTAAAAAATCGGTATTTTTCTGCACCAAAGGGGTCCCCACATGGTCAAAAATCAAGAAAATTTTATTTTTTCTGCAAATAGAGTATTTAGGTCAATTTTACTGCGCTGATTCTGATTCTGCTATTAGTTTTTCGTATCGCGCTAAAAAACACCATTTTTGGCCAATTTTAGGCCAAAATGGGGTGCCTCTCGGGGAAAAGTATGATTGGGGGGAGTTACGATTAGGGGGGGACAGTTGGGGGGTTACGATTGGGGGAGTTAGGATTGGGGGTTTTGGGTAAAACCCCCCAATCCTAACTCCCCCAATCCTAACTCCCCCAATCCTAACTCCCCCAATCCTAACTCCCCCAATCGTAACTCCCCCCAAGTGATCCCCCCCCAACTGCCCCCCCCCAATCGTAACTCCCCCAATCATACCATCGTCGCCTCTCGGAGTATACGGAACGAGGGCACGGGAGTCCTATATATTCTTTGTCCCCACCATGAGTCCAGACCACCACCACCATCAGATCTTGGATATCGGCGTTTATAGCTTGGGAGTGTCCCTTGTAAGACAATTAATTTGTTTTGGTTATTCTGCTGTTCTTAACTTTCATCATTTTCTTTACTTCTTATTCATCTTATTTGTAAACCAAATACGCTGTAAAGAGTCTGACTGACGATGCCCTAACTTTACAGCTGAAAATTAAACATTGTCTCAGATAAAGGGCGAAACAATGTTTAAAAACTCCTCTCTCTATCCTATTTTGTATATCTTATTGCATTTTATTGATTTTACGCGTGTAAAACCGCAATATTATCAGTAGGGCCCGGATTTCCCGGACATTGTCCGGAAATGTCCGAAAACAGTCATTTTGGAAGAAAAATTTCACGTTAAAAATGCAATAAAATAGGTCAATTGTCCGAAAACACACATTCCATGTCCGAAAATGGGAAAATGTCCGAAAATGCGATTTTCATGTCCAGAAAATCCGGGCCCTAATTATTAGAATACTAGTTAGTATTCATTCACATATAATAAGCGACAACCGCGTTTCCGTCCGTCCGTAACTAAATGTTCCGCACCTTTCCGTGGTCAGATCGGGCCAAGTGAGGTGCCATTTGAAAGCCCTGAGGCTGTAGATCCCGACAAAACTTTCAGACCCAAAATTTGAATATTTGAATTCGCGCCAAAACGTGTTTTTAAGGGTTTTGGCCATGGGAAGTTGTGGTTTTTATGTTCCCAATAGATTCGTGAGGCAATTCTGGACAACTTTGATTTTTACACTTTTGATTTGGCGCATTTTTGAAAAAAGCCCTTTTTGGCCAAAAAATGGGATTTTTTGATGAAAGGTGCCTACGGGTCTGATTTTTTGCACCCGGGGGTTTTCGGATGCGCTGATCACGAATCTGACGTCAGATTCGAGATTTGTTCTCACGAGGTCGTTTTATTCTCACGAGGTCATGACTTTCCCGGGCGGGATGTTACTTGGTACAAAACAGTTTTCCAACTCTAATAAGGCCCCCTATCCTACAGTTTGTGTTACAGATAAAACAGTTTTAAGCCTTGCGCGGCGTAGGTCGCGGCGCTCCCCTAGTCTACATTAACAGACTTCCTACATTAACAGCAACATATACAAAAAAACTATAACTTTTTATTCTCACATCCTGGTACCTAAAAATACTGTGCAATTACAAAGTTGTTGGTATGCACCGCCATGCTGGTGTTAGCAATTAAGTTTTGGTGCCAAATGAATCAAATTATAGATTACTGGACTCTGGCCGGTAATTTATGCCGGCGCACTTTTTGTCTTTCTCTCTTTCCTGAATGTTACCATTTGTTCTATTTACTATTCGTGGCGATTGACGAGGAGATCGAATGGGTTCTGGATGAAAATCTGTCATGTCAAGCAAGTTTCTCCAGCTGCTACATCAACATAAACAGTCGCTGCAAATAAATATCCGCCCATTGAGCAAGTAAGTAAGAAGGTAATTGTAAGTAAGAAAAAGCAATAATGTCTAATGCACAATGAGGCACAATCTTATTTATTTATTGGGTTGTCGGGCGTCGCGTGGCAAAATTAAATATTTGAAATCGGCTGTTTTGCCGCGTTTTGTGAACATTACATACCTTGGCATGCAGGCTAAGAGGCTTTTTAAGGCATTTCGAGACAATATGATGGAACCTCTTAAGAGTAAATCGACCCCGCTGAACCCAAATCCGGGATCAGATTTGAACTTTGATCTTTGAACTTTTTCCTTTAAAATTGGGATTTTTCCATATTTTAAAGGAAAAAGTTCAAAGATCAAAGTTCAAATCTGATCCCGGATTTGGGTTCAGCGGGGTCGATTTACTCTCCAAGGGTTCCATCATATTTTCTCGAAATGCCTTAAAAAGCCTTAAAAAGTATCGTAAAGGGTAATCCATACCGCCAAAACAGCCGATTTCAAAGATTAATAAAATATTTATTTTGCAACGCGTCGCCCGACAACCCAATATATTATAAGTTGCATTTTTAATTTAACGCTTCCCATTATTTGGAAATTTTGTCACATATATACGGTCTGGAATACCGTTCGTTTACAACGCGAGGGGCGTTTAAATTTTAGTGCTTGCGTGACATAACGCCAAACGCGAGAGAGATTAGATAGAAGTCAGAATATGAGAACATTCATAAACAGCGTTCTATGGCGATCGTTGCAGGACACATTTCCGTTTAAACGACCTCTCGCGTTGTAAACAAACGGTATTCTAGTCCATATTTTCCGCATAGGATATGCGACTGTAAACACGAAGACTTTCAAGTTCACCTTCAGTTTATATCGTCCGGCAACTACACTTTCTCGGTTTCCTCAATGCTACAATTTGTTCTATTTATTATTCGTGGCGATTAACGAGGAAAACGAATGGATTCTGGATAAAAATTTGTCGTGTCAAGCAAGTTTCACCAGCTTCTACATCAACATAAACAGTCACCGCATATAACGCCCATTGATACTATTTTTTCAACAACCAATGATAAACAATTTTTGATCTATTTTCTATTACTTTTCATTACAATTTAAAACAATCCTACAAATAAGTGAGATTAAAATTTTGAAGACTGCTAATCAAATTTGTATGGTTTGTATATTGATTGTGGCGTGCTATGGAGATTGCTCTTTGTGACACACATAGGCCGCGTATTATAAAAGATTTCCTTAGAGTCGGACAGTGATAGCAGCTTGCACTTCTATGCCATGAGGCGCTATGGAGATTGTTGTTATTATATTATTTTCATCTCAAAATATACATAACAAATCAATTGTGAGTGCGCACTATTCCGAGTAAACAATGGTCTATGAGTAAAAGGTCAAAACGGATGTTTGGTTTCCGCGCACAAGAAGACATGGAGGTAAACCACTGGTTATCAATTCGAGCCATGTCATATATAAGCCACTCCTGACATCTTCGCGTGGGACCGGTAATGTGCTGAAACAGGACTTTATTAGGAATTCGAATTCGATCATTTTTATCGGCCCACAAAAGATCCAACTTTTTATATAAAATGCAATAAAAGTTTGATTATCCACGTTCAAATTGGAGCTCAATGCCGAAATTGTTCTGGAACTGGTTCTAAAAAACCAGCAATGACTCAATTGAACCCCGGAGTCTTAGCAGTAATTTCAACCATTTTTAAACGAGGCTGATGAAACATTGCTCACATTTTAGTGCTCACTATTTTCTTAAGCCAATTGAATCCACACTTACACAACGACGAGACTGGCGTCAAAAGAATGTTGTGTTAACATCTGGTGAGTTAACATATGCCTGTGTGTCCTGTCTTTGTGAAGCACCAGTTCCTCATCCGAGATCAATCCGGCGTCATAATTTGCCTCTGATTTCATCCATTTTTGCGAAATTTTGTTAAATTTCTCCGTTCTAAAAGCATACAACTTAAGCTTTATAAAACGGTCAAAAAATGTAAAAATTCTCACATATCAGGATTAAGTTTCTGTGAGTCCGCATCGATCACTTTCACAGAGTTGAACTCGATGCGAAATTTCTCCAATAGTGCAGTCATACTCTGCTCATTGACCTCTTTTGCATTGCCACTCAAAGTTAATATCCGTAATTCGGCGCCCTGAATTGTTTAAAGTATGAATGAGATATATGCAAATACGTAATCATCACACGAAATTGATATGACCTTGTCATAATTAAACTTGCTTAAGCTTAAGCGGGCGCTGAGTTATGATCCTAAAAAGTCAGAATTGTACGGCGCGCAATTGTCATACAGCCCACCGCTCCTTTAAGGATCTACTTAAAGGTTATCCTTAAAGGCTATCCTTACTTAAAGGTTTTCCTTCGCTCACTTTCTCATCCACTTTAAAGGTAGTATAAAACTGTTTTAAAGTAAACATATTCCCTGACCTCTAAGTAAGACTTGGGAAGGCGCAAAAGGTGCGGAATAAGCAACGTCAGACCTCCGTCATCGTATAGCCACCAAACATCAATTCTTCTCTTCGTTCCACCTTTCTGCTTTCTGCAGAAAGCATTCATCCGTTTTCCCAGAGATTCTATCGACTGGAATTCTCTGAAATTTTGAGTAAAGTCGAGGATTTTAATAGCTGGTCATGAATTCAATGCAGATAAATTTGCTTGACTAGACAGCGAAATTGTCTTCTGAGAACCATTTAACCCTTCATTTCCCGACCATGAAAGTGCCTTGTATGCCCGACCGTAGGATTTTGATGTTTTTTTGGTATATGGGTAGATCTCGAGATTCTATTAGATACGTATTTTTTCGTTTTTTGAAAAAGCTCAGGAAACGACAAACAATTCCTCCAAAGTATGATTCCAATAGGGCGGATCCAATTCCAATTGATTGGCTATATTAATGGAATGTAAACATTTTTTTCATGTGTGAAATTTTATTGACTCCAAATGAAATATCACTTGAATGTGGAATTGCTCTGGATACAGTGATGCCGTGTTTATGAAAAAATATAGTAGTTTTTTCATAGATGTTGACTGCTTCTGGAGCATTCTGGAAGGGTCATTGCTCGTATTCCAAGCTCACTCCTCCTTCCAGGAGCAGTGATCAGAAACAGTCAATATCCATGAAAAACAATACTGTTGTTTACCAAACTACCGTATTTTCTCTAATTGAACCCCTCGTCAGAACGCCAAGATTACGCCAAGGCCATTTTCCGGGTTTGTTAATTTCCTTAAATTCTGAATTTGCAATATGTTGTGGCTAAAGACTGAATCTACAGCACGTTTCAAATTAAGAATTTTCTAGTAGCTATAATGTGGATTGCCAAGCTTCGCCAATTCGAGCGCCAATTTGAAGGGTGGTTCAATTAGAGAAAATTCGGAATACTAGAAGTTTTTCACTAGATATTGACATCACTGTAAAATGTTTCTATCACGGCAAGCATAATACTTTGAAATGTTTCAACAGATTATATCCCAAAGCGAATGCATTCAGTGTTAAGAAATGGGACCATCTCGGCTCTCTCCTATTTCTTTTCATTTGGCGCTACTGCGCCACCAATTCAAACATTTTTAGGTAATCTGTTTGGAATAAATATTTGAACGTAGAATTGATTTGAATGAGATCGAAAAATGACTTTGGAATTTGGGACTTATCAAACTCTCTCAAACTTTTCTGACCGGATTCCTCTACAATTTTTGATAGATTATAAGAGGTTTTAGAACATACTTCTCCAATCTCCTTCGAATTTTCTGAGAAAATGCGAAGTGTTCAATGCGACTCCGTTTTGATCTGGTCGCTACATTCTTCTGTTGACACAGAATAGTATGCGACGTGATCGTGCTCGAGAATGTATTCCGTCCCAGTACCGTATCGAACCCATTTCCAAATGCCATATTTGTTTCTTCCTTTTCATCGTTCTCGTCAAATGCTTCGAGAAGGTAGCGATCAGAGAAAAATTTGGACTCTGGAAGTAACAAAAATTTTGTATTGATAAAATTTATCCCAAGATGGCAACAAATCAATGATTTTTTGAATCAATTTTTCAGTATTTTGTAGTCGGAAAACGACGTGTAATTTTATCTTTTTGAAAAAATTAAAGAATTCAACAATGAGTTTGGCCCCACACAAAAGTTTGGCTTGCCGAAGTCTTGATGGAAAAAGGCTTGGTATGCCCAAGACGTCTTTTTTCATCAGAATGGTACACATATTGTAGCATAGCCAATATTTAATAAAACTCACTTTTACGGTCATTCCCTTGAACTGTGGCTTGTGGGTTGAACTTGGAAAGTATGTTGATTGTATAATTCAATTGAGAGCCATTTTTCAGACTTCCGTTATTCTTTGGAATTGATGCAAAAGCTTTCTTGAGTGCGTCAATGTCCCTTATGCCGAGCTTGACAAATTCTTCGGAGAGGTCAAAACCACGACCGTTGTCTCGCAAAATGGCCACTCCGTAATCGTTCGCAAAGGCATCTCGCAACATTCTCACGTAATCCTCAACTTCGTCAACAATGGTTTGGCCTGCACGCATCCAGTCCGATTTAAATCCCAATAGCACAACGTTGGGCCGCAACCTCCCCAAACCTCAAATCCATTGTATTAAATTAAAAAAAAAACTATTCATGCAAAATAATTTTTCTCCGTAGAATGAATCTGAAATTTGTACAACTTTTTTGGAATTTGTTTCAGTTTTTATATCGAAAAAGTGTGTTTAATGTCAATAACATGATCGGTTTAAAATTATTCAGGGTTTAAAACGTCAAATAAGAGAAAATATTTGTGTGTCCTTTGCACAAAATCAGTTTTTATTTCTCGACATTTTGAATATAAATTTTCAACGGACGGTTGTTTTAAACCGGCAAATACTTAAGCGGTAGGAAATTAAAGTACCAGATAGCTGAAGCATGCTCAAAGCTCCAATGCGCATATTTTCGTTCGCAACATTCTGATAGAAAGCGCTGATTTTATTCTTCCTCAACCAGCGCTCTATTTCATTTTTGAGTCGATTCGCTGCAGTGAAAATGCAAGAGTTTGGTGCGTACTAAAGTTCAATAATAGCAGTACGTAGTAAATCAATTCCAGTAATAGGTTTTAGGACGATTCAATTTGGTTGATTACATCAATCGACAGCCAGTTAGTTGAATGTCAACAGAAATTTCTACAATTCAACGGTAACCAATCCGGAGTGAATCGTTTCTGGAGTTAATAAGGAAGGACAAACATAAACATTTCTTTTGAAACGGTATATCATTGCAAATTTTAAAAACAAATTTGTGACTTTTTCACTCACAATCTTCCGACAAATGTGAGATTTAAAAATGATGAATGAATTTTCGAATGACCGACTTTTATGAAAAGTTTCGAGTTATTTACTTACCTGGACGACATGTCCGCAGACGAGAAGACTCTCACCTGAATATAGAACAAATTATTTTATCTCTTGTGATTTGTTTGCCTCTATCAAAGTTCATAAACTGACAAGGTGAACAACCGGTCTCTGCTGTTAATAACACATACATTTTTCCTTAATAAAATATGACCTATGTTACCTTTTTCAGCCAATAAAGGGGCATTATTATATTTCTGATTGATTTTCACACATACCGTAATACCTGTAATTACTCCCCCTGTATGGATTTTCACTCCCTGGTTCGACCCCGCTCAGAGCCCTTGCCACTTTAAGCAAAACTGAGTGCATATTCGTGTAGATCTCGCCGAGTTACGTATATTTAGCTAGTTTAAAAAATATTCCATACTAAAAAAATCGGAGAAAAATGACTTCGAAATTTGGTGTTAGAAAAATTACTCCTCCGGGGGAGTAATTACAGGGAATACGGTATGGCATTGGCAAACAGTTTTTGATCAAAGATTTCATTATCGAACACCGAAAAGCGACCCGTTTGCGATTTTTCAGCAAATTTTTGATAAGAGATATAATTTTTGGGACAATAAAATAAGACTCGCGCACAAAACGCTAGCATGAACAGCATTTATTTGGCGACGAGATAGGAAATGCTCACATGCAGATAAGTATGCTCTTGGATATTGGACTTTAAATGACGAAAATAGGCAACCAATTTAGCAGTTGATGAACTTCGGTAAAACCACTATTTTTTGCTACAGTTTAAAGACCGCACCTTTCGTAATGCTATGTGCAAAGTCGACAAGTGGCACACGACTGGCCGGATTTCCAGACAACAGGAGTATTTGAGGACGATAGTCTTTCACGTGCTCACCCAGGCTGGTCACTTTTCCGAGATTACCAAGTGCTTTTCTAAATTACACAAAATAATAATTGAGATGCCATTTTAATAGCTTTCTAAAAATGTTTTATGTGAGGATTTTGGCGAGTGATTCCAAATTGATATTATTGTTAACAGTATTGCTGTTACTTTTAAAAAGGGATAGTGATATCCCTATTGTTTTAGCATTGGTACCTATTGTTAACTAAGGTGCTAGTGATACTGTTAGAGATACCATTATAGCATCAATGAGATATATCTATTGCTACAACTTTTGAAATCACTAGCTTTGATAGTTTCACCTGTAAGCATGAGCATTCCTGGTATCGCCCCAATTCACCTCCGAGAACTCTAAAACGCTATTTTATTTTATGTATTCGGAGTTATTTTAACCTGTTTGTGCATAATGGAAATATGCGAAACAGACGGCAAATATGAAACAGATCATAAGAGAGGAGTTGAGAGACACTGTGAACATAACAGCGACGCAAATGGCTGCTCCGAGGAATGATATCTGGAAGCTTTTGTAACGCGATATAATATGACGTTGAGACAATTTTTGTCATAGTTTATTCGGTTCGTTTTTGGTTGGAAAATGCGTAACCTTTCTCACAGAAAACTTCCGATGTGCACCAATTACCTCGACGAGACTCATGGTTAGGCGTAAAAAAGACCAGTAACATCACAGAGCGTAGTGAAAATTGTTCTCTGTAATATTCTTCGGTCATTTCCTCACCCCACTTGGAATTTTGTAGAGAAGGTCATCTCGCACAGTTATGTTTGAGATCCCTCTTCACAAAAACTGCTTTTAGCGGCGTAATGCCAAATAGTTCCAAAAATTTAAACTTGGCACTTTTGGGTGGTGTTTTCAAATACATTCCAAAGGGAGCAAAATTCATATTATGGTATACTTAAATCCAAACCATGCCGTAGATTATCGAGAAATAGTTGTATAATCAAAAATGGCTTAGGCTTAGGGGTATAATAATAAAAAATCGCTTACCCACTGGCTGCTGAAAGTATTAATAATTAATTCCACTTTTCAGAAAAATGTATTCCGAAACACTTACTAATATTTAAATTGCGGTCGCCAGCCTATAAATATGCATACGATGGTAAGAATCTGCACTTTTACGACCAACCTGGTGATCCAAGGAATGATGCGTCAAAGCAGGCGTAATTTACCAGAGCATATGTTGCCATGAACCTATAATAGTACCGGGATTCAGTCTCATTTGTCCCAATGGTTACTACAGTCGTCCCTCTCTAATCCGACCCTATCCGTTTTGGCCGAAAAATGGTCGGATTAGAGAGGGTGACGGATTAGAGAGGGTCGGATTAGAGATTTGAATTTCCATACAAAAAAATCCATGTTAGCCGAAATGGGTCGGATTAGAGAGGGTGATCCCAAAAATGAGCAAAAATACACAAATTTATAGTAAGAATAAAACCTAGCTAGATCGACTATTTAAGTCGTGAATAAACGTTCTAGATGGGACCTATTTTAACTTTTAAAAATTTCCATTTTTTGGATTTTAGCGAATTTTTATTTTTTGGGAAATTTTTTTAGTTAAAATGGGACCCATCTAGAACCTAAGTCGTGAATATAATCCAAAAAATGGAAATTTTTTAAAGTTAAAATAGGACCCATTTAGAACGTTTATTCACGACTTAGATAGTCATAGTAGCTCAAAAAAATTTTTCTCTCAAAAATCTCAAACGGTTATGCTTGAGATTTGATAACAGCTTAAGTTTAGGTTTAAGCTTATGCTTATAATTTATTCTTACTAAAAAGTTTTCCAAAAAATAGTCCAAAAATGAAAATTTTTGTAGGTAAAAAACCTCTTTGCAAAAAGTGGTCAAAAACACACAAAAAACGCTTGCAAAATTTTGAAGAAAATTTTAAATTTAGATAAAGTTTTACTTGAAAATTTGAATTTTTGGCGAGAAAATTTCTGAAAAAAAAATTTTTTTTCTGCCCTACCTCCAAAATGGGTCGGATTAGTGAATTTGGGTCGGATTAAAGAGGGACGACTGTATACGGTATTTCCTTTTTGATAAATTTAAACCGAAATCTCGGAAGATTTTAAACCTCATACATTGCGAAATGCAAATACTCACATGTTTGTCACAATATTGCTAATGGCATCCAAGTCGCCTGAAGCATTATTGTATTAGTCTCAAAACTGAAACCGTTTAAAAATTACCGATAAGTGAAAGAACAATTGTGAAGAAAGCCAAAAGCAGCCAGGCTCTTCGCGGGAAATTATGCTTGCCATATTCCTTTGCAAAGTACCTCAGATATGGGAATATGCCCTAAGAAGGACTGCATGAAATCAGAGATTTGTAAAACCATTTCTTACATCTTTACACGCGGCATGAAAGGTTTGCGGGCCTTGGTCCAGATTGGTCATCAGGGAACTAAAATACTTTCAAAGTCAATTTTCCAGATATAAAAATGTGTAACACAAGAGTGAGACGACGACGATACTTATTCCTGAAAATTCAGGATTTCCCATGATTATAACCCAGGTACGATTTTGTGCGAGTGTCCTTCGATAGCACTCGCGAAGTCCTGTTGAATGATATTCGTCCGAAATCTGCTCGCTACCGGGTATGTCCTTTCATACAATGACCTTTGAAATCGGGGCAAGGTTCTGAACGGACTTAGTCGTTATAAGAGTGGGGCGCCGAGGCCTTCGCCGCGAATATTGGGTCAAAACAGCCATTTTTGCCACTTTTTGGCCAAAAAATGGCACATTTTTGGACCTCCGCTCCGAAGCTTTTTCATTTTTCGTTCTGTCATCTCCAAACGGTCAGTTTAACATCAAAAGCGCAATAAATGGAGGGGAACAAAAAACTTTCCTTTGTAGCGTCAAAAACATGCATTTTTGCCACGTTTTGGCCAATAAAGGTCACTTTTCGAGATCGCCGCTCCGAAATTTTTTCGGGCTTCCCCTATACTCGCCGAGACCTACAAAATGAGCTATCACACACCCCTGTAGGAGGGGAAGGAAAAAAGTTACAAATATACAGCCCGTGGGACACCGGACAGACGGAGAGTTGCAACTTAGGTAGAATGGATTACTTAGCAGCCGACGACGCCTCAATGGATCCGTGCCCCGGAATGGGCCAAACCGGCAGGTATAACGAACGGTCAGCAACTGTGTAGGTAGATTGAATTAAATTGGCACCCACCTGGTTGACATTCCGAACATTCCAATGATAGTTAACGGAAGCCATGCACTGAAAAAGTTTTGTTTACAAGTCGGAGAAATAAAATTATGCCATGCCTTGTAAGTTCCGCTACGCCGAAATAGTTCATAAGACCATAACGACATGATTCGTTGGCAGTGCACTGAGGGATGTGCCACAGCCCCGTAGCATTGTCAATATAAGGAATTTCAGTTCCAGACGCGTCTCTCAACATTGTCGCGCTACAAGCTATCACTGCCACGAGATACATCCCGGCGGTGGTGACAAGGCTTGTGAATATTCCGATGGGAATGTCCCGATTGGGATTCTAAAATTTAAATTAGAGAAATGGGAGAGATTATCTTCATCAAAGTTGGGTACTCATCTTTACCAAAAATTTTCGCAAAAACTTTTTATTAGACTGAAATTCTTAAATGGCCCTTTAGGCCTGTATAGAATGTACCTTGAGTTGATCTATGTACATAGTTCCGGCAAGCATTCCGGTGAAGCCCGGAAAGAACACTGCAAAAATGGAGACAAATGATTGACCATCTCGAAAATCCGGCAGCATGTTCATTTTGACAGTTATCCCTGAAATGGAAACAAATCCTCATTTTCTTCAAAATTAATACGACATACAGTTATATCCGGTCACACCGCGGATGAACTTATGTTCACTGACTGGCAAAAATGTTCCTACGATCCAATTTAAGAAGGATATAAAGTAGGTTAAGGTGAACACAAAGGTGAACGCATTCGAAATGTCGGGACCGGCAAATGCAATCAACCTGAATAGGATTCTCAGAATGGAGTCGCATTCTTATTTCAAAAGCGTGAATAGATAAAAAAATCCAGATTTTCGGTTGTGGTGGGAATTTGAATCTGTTACGTATTTTATAAGGAAGCAATTTAGTTGGGTACAAATTAAGTAACCGTAGCAAAAATTTATTGCAAAAACTTACATGAAAATTATACAGATCACTAAAATGACAAAAATTGACAAATTATAAAGAAATTTCTAGCAAACCTAATGAATACAAACGGATATCGTCCATCCGGCTCAGAGTGACAAATCCATAACCCTTCTCTGTTTGTAAATCTCGAACAAATTCGGAAATGCCAACGATGTATAGAGCGGCCATTCCGACATTCGCTAATGAAAAAATCACACCGATTACGCCACCAAATTGCGGGCCGAGAGATCTAAAAATGCAACCATTCGATCGTTCTATAGTTTGTGAAATGAAAAATTTTGTTCTTATAAAGAAATTCTTTATTAACGCTCTTTGCTTCCTTTTAATTTCAAGTTTTTGAACGAAACTTGACTCTTCAAAATTGTTAGATGACGAAAATCAGTCTAGGTCAGTGGAGTGGCCGTCATTCTTGGAGCCAAAAAATATAAATTTTTTAGAATCAAAAATAGATCACATGTTTCATTACATTTATAGCAAAATTTCTGATCGTAAAAAGGTTTCGGTGTGTGCTGTCCTGAAGAGTTACTATTTCCAGAGACTTAATAGTTTGCCAAATTCCATGTCTCACAAAATTTCAAAACGTTAATCGTAATGAAAACAAGCCTGCTGAAAATGTAATAAATGCCAGCTCCGAGCTGTTTTCCATTCGAACAAACGGCAATCATGGACAATGCGGTGACAAAGATAATAAATGTGCTGAATAGTACAATTCCAATACCACCCACTAAATCAACAATTTATGATTCATAATTTTGAATGAATATTAGAGTATAATCCGAAGAAAAGTATATCCCAATCCAACTAAAAGGCTTACGAATGCCAGCCTGTCCGGCCACGTATCCCATGCGCAAGTACAAAAGCGTTCCGCATATATTTGTGTATGAAGGAATGAATACTCCTTCATAAAAATTCATATAGGTCCTTCTCGGTTCATTTGTCGCATTCGCCGCAGCCTCAGGATCTATATTTCCATTGTTACGCCTGACAGACGATGTGAATGGCCTTAAGCCATTGTCCATGGAATTCCTCATTGAGTCAGTGTCTTCAAAACAATCCGTACTGCGCATTAACTGAGGCATTGATGCTCTTCCCCTTTTCAACTCATTCACTAGTGACAGTCTGTAATGGGCCATTTGTGGAGGCTTTTCCAGGGTTTTGGTATTATAGAAGTGAGCATCGCCGTCATTTGATGACCTAAAAGGTCATTAGGACAGTCATTCGGACAGGTAATAGGCTCGGATTATTTGTGAAACCTACGAAATTGTGAAATTTACAGTATCGCAGGCATCCAGGTTCTCTTCGCCAGAGCCGGATATAGTCTGGAAAGTATTCCATATGAAGTTATGTTCTTATATGTTCAAGCCAGTGATCCATAATTGTATCATTGGTGTTGTTTTGTTCGATAAAAATATTAAACCACACAATCAATAACATTTAGAACATTCTAGAAAGTTCTGGGAGCTTATAAATGGAAAATTTGATACCGGGGTACAAATGTTCTGGGATCAGGGGCGCAGTTTCATAGGGGTAAATAGGGTAATTACCCGGGGGTCAGCTTTTGGAAGGAGAAAAAAATCAAAAGGGGGACCAAAGGAACTTGGACAAAAATGACACTCAGCAGAATTTCAGGATTGTAAAAGTCTCATGAAAATAATTAAAAAGATGTGAAGAATGAGCAAAATGTCCCTAAAATTCGAATGACCTGCCACAACGTTTAAAGTCAAGAGTAGTACGATATTTTCTATTACTAAGAGAAGAAAAAATTCATATAATCCAGTTATCACCTTTTCTGACGCACTTATCTTGGATCCTTGTGCTTTTCCGCAAGAGCCAGATGTCGTGGGCAAGCCAATTTCTATGGAATGCAACGAGAAATCGTCTTCTTTCTCATTTTCGGCCGCCTCGGCTGTGGACGCTTTAGAGTCCACAGTCATGTCTTCTTTCTCGATTGGCTCAGACAATGTGGAATATGCGGTGTGCATGCTCGCTAGAGAAGTATTCGAACAAATTTTCTTCGTGTCTTCCATTGGAATCGTTCTTCGGTGAAACACCACAAGTTCTAAAAGGCAAGGTTCAGATAAAAGTGAATATAACAAATTTCCTTTGTAATCACATAAAATTGAAAGCGGCTTAAATTTTTGAGAATTTTTAAATTTTTCCCCCCAAAAAAAACCCCCAAAAACCCCCTTTTTTCCCCAAAAAAAAAAAGGGGGGGGGGAAAAAAAAAAAAATTTTTAAAAAAGGGGAGAAATTTAAAAAAGGGGAAAAAAAAGGGGTTTTTTAAAAAAAAAAATTTTTTTCCCAAAAAAAAAGGGGGGGAAAAAAAAAATTTAAAAAAATTTTTCCAAATTTGGGGTGGGAAAAAAAAAAAAAGAAAAATTTTTAAAAAAACTAAAACGGCCCTTTTTTTTTTTAAAAAATTTAAAAAATTTCGTTTTAAAAAAAAAAATTTTTAAAGGGGGAAAAATTTTTTTTTTTTAAAAAAAAAAAAGGGGAAAAAAATTTAAAAAAAATTTTTGGGAAATTTTTAAAAAAAATTTTAAAAAATTTTTCCCCCCCCAAAAATTTTTTTAAAAAAAAAAAAAAAAAGGTTTTTTTAAAAAATTTTTACCCAAAAAAATTTTTTTTAAAAAATTTTTTTAAAATTTTTTAAAAAAAAAATTTCCCTTTTAAAAAAAAAATTTTTAAAAAAAAAAAAAAACCCGGGGTTTTTTTTTTTGGCAAATTTTTTTTAAAAAAACCCCCCCCGGCCCCTTTCCCAAAAAAAAACCCCCCGGGGGGGGGTTTTTTTTTCCCCTTTAACCCCTTTTTTTTTCCCCCTTTTTTTTCCCCTTTTAAATTTTTTCCCCAAAACCCCGGGGGGGGGGGGGGGGCCCCCCCCCCCAAAAAAAAAAAAATTTTTCCCTTTTTTAAAAAAATTTTTTTTTTTAAAATTTAAAAAGGGGAAAAAAAAAAAAAAATTTTTTTAAAAATTTTTAAAAAAAAAATTTTTTTTTTTTTTTTAAAAAAAAAAAAAATTTTTTCTTTTTCCCAAAAATTTTTTTTCCCCCCCCATTTTTTTCCCCCTTTTTTTAAAAATTTTGGGAAAAAAAAATTTTTTGGGCCCCCCCCCCCCAAAAAAAAAAAAAAACCCGGGGTTTTAAAAAGGGGGGGGCCCAAGGGAAAAAACCCAAAAAAAGGCCAAAAAAAGGTTTAAAAATTTTTTAAAAGGGGAAGGGTTCCCGGGGGGGGGAAAAAAACCCTTTTTTTTTGGTCCCGGAAAAAAAAAGGGGGAAAAAACCCCCTTTTTTTTAAAAAAAAAAAAAATTTTTTTAAAAAAAAAAAAGGGGGAAAAAAAATTTTTTAAAAAAAAAACCCCAAAAGTTGGGCCCCCAAAGGGGGAAAAAAAAGGGGGCCCCGGGGTTTTTTTTTTTCCAAAAGGGGTTTCCCGAAAAAAAAAATTTTTTTAAAAAAGGGAAAATTTTAAAAAAATTTTTTAAAAAAAGGGAAATTTTTGGGAAAACCCCAAAAAAAATTTTTTTAAAAAAATTTTTTCCCCCAAAAAAAAAAAAAAAAGGGGGTTTTTTTTTGGGGAAAAAATTTTTAAAAAAAAATTTTTAAAAAAAAAACCTTTTTAAAAAAAAATTCCTTTTTTAAAAACCCCCAAAAAATTTTTTTCCCCTTTGGGGGAAAATTTTTAAAAAAAAAAAAAAAGGGGTTTTTTAAAAAAAACCCAAAAAAAAAAAAAAAAAAACCCCAAAAAAAAAATTTCCCCCCTTTTTTCCAAAAAAAAAAAGGGTTTTTTTTTTTTTAAACCCCTTTTTTTTTTTTTAAAAAATTTTCCCCCAAAAAAAAAACCCCCGGGGAAAAAAACCCCCCAAAAATCAAATATTCTAGCGCGTACTCCTTCTGATCATAAAATGTTGGAGAAAGACATAAATCGATCAGTGTTTTCGAGCCACCTCCGCATTGCACTCACTGAACAATGGCGACCAATAGTGAAAGGCCTATAGAAACGTTGGAAAATAGGCAAAATTGGTAATCCGCCATTCATTCAAAGTTGAATGGGTTCCGGAGAGGATTAGCAGAGAACCACTGTTATTCGGTTAGGTCGAAAGTAACCCAAAATACTCGGGAAAAATTCCGTGAAATTAGTCTCATCAAAATAAATATAAAAACAGTATCAGCGATGAACGCTGGACATTACTTGAACTGACGCGAAAAAACACATTTTTGGAATGGGGACGATAGACGAGGTATTCGGACACGTAAGACCACGTCGGGAAACGTGAGCACACACATGCCCGGAAGTTCCTCAACGGAGTATGAATATTTTTCGTTATTTCAAGACTGAGTGGAGTCAATTAACACCGAATTTGAAAAACCCATGCAATATCCGTAAAAAGTGTGGTAAATATTGAAAACCTCTTGGGTGAGCATTGCTGGGTATTTTTTCGGAGATACGACCTGATGTCATATCTCGCATAGGTCGTCATCAAACTCAAACATTTTTCTTCGCATTCTGACTCTGCGCAGTCAAAATCCCCCAAAAAATGCTTTTCCCGGGCTTTGTAGGTGATTTGTGAGCTAAAGCTTCATAATTCTTCTCCATAAAAAATGTAAACTTGAACTTTAACCAAAAAATTAATTCCTGTTTTATTTGCGATTTTCAGTACGATTTTTTGCGTCCGGTGTGGAAAAGGCTCTATTTTATTTGATAAATAAGCCCGGTTTTCTATAGAAAAACGGCAAAATTGACCCCTCAAAAAATAAAAATTTTTACGAGAGGGCTGTCTTGGGGCAAAAACTAACACCCCTCAACTTTTCGAGCTCTATCGATCCCGAAAAGCCGAATAATGCCGTTTCTGGAGTTTTTGTGATTTAAACAATGTGGCTGTATACAAGTTTAACACCTATTTTGGACTCAGAAACAGAAAAATGAATCGATTTGAATAAAATCTTCGGGAAATTGCTTTTAGATTGCTAGACAGTACTTTATAGAAGAAAATAGACGATATAAAATCGTTTTTAGGTCAATTCACAAACTCAATAATGGCTAAACACCAAAAATATGCGGTGGCCGTATACGAGATTAACACACTTTACTTTATTCCGTTTATTTATTTATTTGCATAAATTTTCTTATTTTGCGACTTACTTATTTAAAAAAAGTTGTCATCCAGTGACGATGAAGCTGACTATGACAAATCCGAGAATTAAAAAGAGGAGCGTATCGAAGGGGACAACGCCAGTGAAATAGTCAAGAGTAATAATCAAGACCACAATCTAGACTAGTGAAGGCTACAAATGCGATTTGTGCAAGTCACCTTGAACACTATGTTAATAAGTGCGACAACGTCACATCTGCTGTCCACGAAAGACTCGAATATGCTAATGCAAAGCTTTCAATTGTGTTTTAATTCAGTCTGAAAAATTGTATGAAAACTGTCAAAAAGAGTCCAGGAAGTCTGCGGAAAACGCATCTCTTTACGCGACAATGGCCACACAACGAGACCACACACGTGTGTGTGGTCTCACACGGTGGGTCTCACCTCATAAAAGTAGATGGTCGTAAGAGTGCGTGAATATGTTAATGTGGAGGACGGCTGATCAAACCTCGTAGCTTCTGGATGAGAATGGGTGCAAGTTGGATTGGATTGTTCCCGATTAAAAAAGGTCGGGCTTCCAGAAAAAATTGTCTGTGACATAAAGCAATGTCAGCATAAAAGGTGTGAAATATTCGATTCAAATCATTTCACCCTTTCACCGGGATTTCAGATTTTTTGATTATCGTAAACATTTTGCTTATAATCAGAGACGAGAGGCATCAACTGTATGGCAAGAAATTACATTTTCTAACGAGCAAGGTAGCATTGGGGGGTTACAGTTGGGGGGGGGACAGTTAGGGGATCACTTGGGGGGAGTTACAATTGGGGGGGAGTTAGGTTTGGGGGTTTTCCCCAACACCCCCCCCCTGTAACCCCCCCCAACCCTAACTCCCCCCAACTGTAACTCCCCCAATTGTAACTCCCCCCAATTGGTACTGCCATAGTAATTTTGAAAAACCTAAATTTACCACAAAAGTACCTTATATGGTAATTTTTCGCGCAGAATTCAACTCTAATTCTCCCAACTGCTACTGCCATATTGTTTTAATTGTCTTAATTCAAATTTTCGGTTATTTTTCCACTAGAGTCACCAGCGAAACACTTTTCCTGGAAAAAATATAGTGATTGACCAGATTTACGATTTTTCCTGAATCTGTGTTAGGGTGCATCTGCGGTTGAATTAAATGATCTGTTATTGCTCCAGGAAAGGCATAAAAGGGGTAGGCTACAGAAGCCTAACGGGCCTGTTCGTCTAAAGCCCCAAGTCTAAGACTAAGTCCGATTGTGCGTGCACAGTAGCCTAACGGGCTACAGCGCCTAAAGCCCCAAGCCTAAGTCGATTTAGGGTGAATCCGCGAAATGTACAACTTACAGAAGTGTGGTTAAGTTAGAGAAAGAGAGATTTGCTGCTGTAAGTTGGCTCTTCTGTAAGTTAGATTTCCCCGAATAGCATCTTGAGTCAAATTCCTTACACGAAAAAGCAACAAAAACAGATACATAATGCAAAAAGAAGCGAAAATTCATATTCTGCGCGAAAAATTACCATATAAGGTACTTTTGTGGTAAATTTAGGTACTTTTTATAGGTTTTTCAAAATTACTATGGCAGTACCAGTTGCGGGGAGTTACAGTTGGGGGAGTTAGGGTTGGGGGGAGTTACAGTTGGGGAGAGTTACAGTTGGGGGGTTTTGGGTAAAACCCCCCAACCCTAACTCCCCCCAATTGTAACTCCCCCCAACTGTATTGATTTTTAGAATGTGTGGATTTTCGACCATACTTACCTGAATCTGGTGACAGATTCAAGATCTATTCCCACGAGATCAGTACTCCCAAATTTACAAAACCCCGTCTTTTCCACGGGCTATTAAATGGAACTAAATAGCCCGCAAATCTCGTCATATCTCAAAATATAACGAATTTTTTGGGTAAAAAATCCATAACGAACTCCTTTTCTCCTTTCGCTATATTCCTTTTTATATATTTTTTAAGCTTAGACCAAAATCCTCGTATGAGAAAACCATTTACAAAAAAAAATTAGTATTGGATACATACTGTTTTTCCAGCTTTTTCGGGCTAGATAATTGGATCATGGCTAATTATCAAAACTTGAGTCAAGTCCAAGCCAATTAAATTTTAGGATGTTGTCTATCAATTTTTGTCGTTATCCACGGGATATAAGATTTTAAAAATTCAACTTTATTGCAGATGGTCGACTACACTGCGGCTTGTTTTCTTATCTCCGTTATGTACGGACCAAGTCTCGGACCGCGTCTGCGAGATCAAATTTACGATGGAGAAAGCAAGTTATTTTTATTTCTCACCGATACTTTGCAAGCTTAGACAATTGCGGTTCCATACAAGGGTCCCATACAAAGATTGTTTGTCTCCAGCGGTCCAGCTCTCTTTCGAAGCAAGACCCCGGTCCTCTATTTTTGCAGAAATGTTTGCGCAGAAATCGCAGTATTCCTAAGCTTACAAGCATTCGGTGATAAAACGCAAACAATTGTCAACTCAATTTTAGGTGGAGGAATTCGACTGTCGGTCCCGATCGGCTTCAGCAATTTCACCCGATTGGACTCTGGCTTGCTAGCGCGAAACTTTTACCTCCAAAAAAACGGCACCACAACCGATCAGCAAGTCAGTTCTAGCGATCCGTCGTTTGTATCACTCGGAGTCTGGCACGTTCTTCCAGAAACTGTCTCGAAGCAACTCACTCTGAATGACAAAACCAGCCCTGCGGACATGGACGAATCGATGCGCGAAGGCAATGAGTCGATTATTTTGTATTTTCACGGAACTCGGGGAAATCGAACCTATCCTTCTTGCACCCTTTACAATAATCTGGCAAACGCAGGTTATCACGTGGTCGCAATTGACTTCCGGGGTACATTTTTCATACAAAAAAAATTACCGTCAGAAAACTGTTGCATAACATTTCTACTGTCGGTACCATATTTCAAGATTTGAAATGTCCTATTATGGCCTTTGTAGTCAGTACCTAATATTTCTGTTCTCTTTTTCCAGGATTTTCTGTTGTGTTGGGAAGATATGACAATAAGACAATTTTCGCTACAAAACGTTTATTTTTCTGGATTTTACTTGTGATGCTCTATTAGATAACTTGTACATTTAAGTTAGGATACAATAGAGATCTATCTACCGATTTTGAATAGTAAAATGAGATTATAAAAGTCTTGACTACAAAATTCTAAAGTTTGGAAAATGGAAAATGGCATTTCGATAATAGAAACGTAGTTCCTTTAATATAGCTCTCTAAAATTGAGTTCCCTATTATATACCCCTACATAAAAAGAAATATTGTTTAAAAAATATAGGTTAGACAAAATACCAGAATGACTCCTGGAGAAATATTGAAATAACTAAGCTCCCGGGGTTTAATTAGAGGTATGTTGTTTACTTTGTTTATTATTGAAGATTCGATTTTAGGTTTTGGCGACTCGACTGGCGACAAACCGAACGAGCTCCAAATTATGGAAGACGTTCATACAATTTATGAACACGTCCGGAAAAGTGCACCGAACAAGGGCATTGCAATTTTGGGTCAATCCATGGGTTCCATTGTTGCAACTCGACTGGCAGCTGAGCTCTCGAACGCCGGCACTCCTCCTCGAGCATTAATACTGACTGCACCGTTCAGTACTCTTTTCGGCTATAACTACCTGGCCATAAACGCGTCAACTGCGGCCTATGACATTGCTGCGCTTGCGCAGACGTCTTGTTTCGATTCGGCTTTTGACTTCGCAATGAAAAGTCAACAGATGGAATGTAACAGTACCAAGTACATTAAGAAGTATGTCTGGTCATGCATTCTAAGAGAGTCACTTTGTTTTATAGTTTTTGTAACGGAGCTGCTCTTTTGCAATTGAAAATTGTCACTTTTTAGCAGGAAATTTGAAAATGTCTATCGGGTTTCAGAAAACCACGTGTTGTGGATTTTTTCGATGAGTTGGGCGCAGAAAGAGGTCAGTTTGTAGTTCCGAGCCGATTCTTTGCCGCTTTAGGTTCAGTTAAATATCACTTGTGGCTGTTTTGCCAGGAAAATGCTGAAAATTTGCCGGCATTAATGCTTCAGAAGTATCAAAAAGTGAAAAAAAATCGTCTTGGAACTAAAAACTGACAAATTCTTTTGGCTTTAAAACCCCTAAAACGTACTTTTCCGAAAACCGGTAACAATTTTCAAAATTCTTGCTCTTGCGCACGTTAAAGTGCACTAGCATACAGGTGGGATTTTCCTAGATGAGTCTGAAAAGCGCTTAGGCACTCTAAAGGAAATATGGCCTATATATTTGAATATATATTCGATCTTTTAGCGTCATCTGCCCAATTTTGGCAGTCGCAAACAGTGCCGACAATGCCGTATATTGGCTACCGGATATATTGGTGAAATCAGCTCGAGAGGCCAATCGCAGCATCGAATACATCAAGTTCGACGATCCTGCCCTTGGACATGGCGTTCATCTCTCTCCAGAAATTCCCGGGTTGATTCATGATTTCCTTGATCCATTATAAAAACATGCGATTTCTATTATTTATTTAGTAACTTATCGAACATTTACACTTGTCTGCTTAGTCTATTATTTTGAATAAACTTATCGAACTGAATTGCAATAAATGTTGTAGTATAAATGTGGTTATAATGTATAAAATAAGCTACAAATACAACACAACTAGGGGTCCAGTATACTGGCTACGCCAGTAGTAAATATTATTTTCCTTATTTTTTTCGATTCTTAATTTTCACTTTTGCAAAATTTCTTCTTCACAAAAGTAAGGGTTGTTCGGGAGTGGCGCAATCAAGAACAGAAACAAATATTAACTGAACCAAAAGATTAGGGAAAGATTATCACGGAAGGAAACACATTGAAAGACTAAAAAATCACAGCGATCGCTGTGGTTTATTAAAAGGTTTCAAGAACAAAAAGTTCGAAAATTAAGTATTAGAGTTCGCATATTTGTAAATTTTAAAACAAAAAAACTGGCTTACAACACTCGAGATTCCCAGGACGTCTCCGATCCAAGTACTAATCGAGCCCAACGTGGCTAGACTTGGCAGATCGGACGGGATGCCGTATTTTCAACACGGGCGAATACTCCATCGGAGTATATGTTACAGTCAAAGCTGGAAATCCGTCATTCCTAGGAATGACTAGTCAAAGCTGATAATTCCAGCTTTGACTGATTTTTTCAGTCAAAGCTGGTAATTACCAGCTTTGACTAGTCATTCCTAGGAATGACTGCCACAGCCAGTCAATGTGCGAGAAATGGTATGTGAGATGAGGTTAACATAGAAATGACCTCTTTGATTTTGAACATGCTGTGGATTTGCCCTATCCTTTGGCAATTCATCTGTATGAATAATGTTTTTTAATTTTTCCAGTGATTAAACCATCCCAAACTGAACTTCTGGAAACATCCCTGAACAAATTTTTTACTAGAAACAGCCCGTCAAAATATATCATTGATATTTCAAGCTACAATACCACCCGAGGTATTTTTGCAACTTTAAGCGCTTGCAACTCCAAATGTGAAAATCTTTACTCCTGCGAATATGAAGTAAACAAGTGTCGACATGCAAACTTTGCGGCAGGCTGTAATGTAGTCGGTTTCAAGAATAAAAAGTTTGGAAATTAAGTAATTAGAGTTCGTCAATATTTGTAAATTTTAAAACAAAAAAGAAACTGGCTTACAACACTCGAGATTCCCAGGACGTCTCCGATCCAAGTACTAATCGAGCCCAGCGTTGCTTAACTTGGCAGATCGGACGGGATGCCGTATTTTCAACGCGGTATGGTCGTAAGCGAAGACGAATGATTGCTCGGAGTATATAAAGGAACTGAGTTTGCAGAGCAGTTCGATCATAGGATGGAGGGACGCCAGGGCGTTAGAGAAGGGTGATATTTTCGATGTGCGGCTCATTTCGTGATGTGCGTTCTTAAAATCGATGTATGTCTTTCATTCCCAAACAGCGACTCGGTGGGAAGAAGGAGAGAGATGAGGTTAGAGTAATGAGAGAGAAAAACCACCTGAGAGTGTCAGAGGAGGGATGAGAAATTGAGAGTGTGTATTGTATTTTTCTCTAACTGCACCCCAAACAATCATTCCTTTCAACCCCAGCCAGCATTTAAGTATGGTGAGGCTTGGCCATTGCACTATGGTGAGGCTTGGCCATTGCACTTTAGGCTCAGGCTGACCCGTATGGCGGTCCCAAACGGGATAGGCCAACAGCTAAATTTTTGCGTGCGGGGGATAGCGTTCGCGCTTCCCCTTTATAAAAGTTTTGGTTCTCTGAAACGTTAAACAGTAACCAGGAATCGTTCGAGACATGCAATGATAAGGAATGGCTGGGTGATTAATTTTGGCATCAAGGTTTTAAAAATAGCGTAAATTTATGACGCATTTCGCGTGAAAAGAGCCTCAAATTCAAAAAGCACCAAGCATGACAAATTCGTCGCCTTGGTCCCCCTTTGATTATTTTTGCTCTATTTTCTTTCACATTTTCATTTCAATATGAAAATAGTGTGGTCAGAGAATCAGTCCAAAGGATATATCTTGTTAACAGTCTCAATGAAAGTCCCAGTTTTTCCACGGCGATTTTGTCTAAATTGCACGGCAACTCTGATGGCACTCTGATGAAATTGTGAAAGAAATGGAGCAAACAAAGAAAGTGGAATCAATGAAGTAACAAATAAAATTGGAGAAAAATAAGCAAACACGAATATAATGTGAGGTTTTGTTGTGCAAAAGGGGGACCAAGGCAAAATTGGTGGACGTATAATAGGATAGCGCCGAATAACAATATCTAATGTTTAAAATTGCTCATAAATTGTAACAACAACCGAATAACCGAAAAATGGTCAAATTTTTGAAAATAGGCTAATATCCCGTATCCGGTGTTTTTCCACTATCCGGTATCCGGCCCGGCTTTTTGTCCGACCGGTTGCAGCCCTGGTATACATGTATGCCTATCGGGTAAACATGACAAAAGTGATCTTTGATCCCTTAAAATAAGCAGCCCTAAGAATGCAATTTTGGTAAAAAAGGCAGGAAGGGACAAAATTAGTCTAAAATTAGTCTATATTTAGCTAAAAATTCGGATTCCTCGTAAAAAGTTACTCTAAAATAGTCTTTATAAAAGTTTGGGTTGTCTGAAATTTATGAAAAGTAGTAAGTAATTTAAGAAAACATTGAAAACGAATTATTAGAGAACCGTTGGAAAACACATCTACAATAATACGCCATTCCGAGGGTGCAATTCAGAATATTATTTTGATGAGTGGAACATATTCTCGCCAAGTTCAAATTTACTCTAACGATGAAACATCTCAATGGGTTGGGCCATTTTTGAACATTTCGTAAGCCATATCTAAAAATGTTATGACAACAATTGAATATAAGATGAGGTTCACTAGCAGATCGACTCTCTTTACTCGCGCATTAGAATTGGCGTATCCAGTTGAGTATTATTAGTTAGACAAGGCTTTTTTCCAGGGCCTTCGGCCCTGGAAAAAAACCTAGGAGCGTGCATCAGCGGCGCTTCGCGCACCGCCATCAGTATGCCCGCGGCTGTTGTACGGGAGCAAGGGTTGTTCGGGAGTAGAGCAGCATGAGACTATTTCGGGCCTTCGGCCCTCAACAGCTGTTGTTCGGGAGTAAGGGTTGTTCGGGAGTAGAGCAGCATGAGACTATTTCGGGCCTTCGGCCCTCAAC